>OU612045.1:142556445-142743173 GCA_914767935.1 Coremacera marginata
ACCGGTGTGAAGTTAGCCCAAAATCTTCATCCCAAATTTTTAACTCAGCCCAACTTTTGAATTCGCCGTAAAATGCAATCCAAAAAGCTTCAATTCGCCGCAAATGTTAAAAATGGAAAAAAAAACAAAATAATGTTCTTTTAATAGATATTTACAATAATCCTTAAAATATATGAATGAATTTATATAAATATGTACGTTCCATGATAAAAAACTTAACACGCAGCATAATATAAGAAAATATAAAACTGCTGTGCTTTGAAAGTGCATAGTTAGTTGTTATGAGGATATTTCCAAAAATAAACAATTAAAATTATCATTCTTCGCAAAATTCTTCAATCAAATATCCTTCATACCGTAAAATGGCCAAAAGTTATAACACTTTCCAATTTTAAAAAGAGGATAGAAGATGATAATTTTTCATCCTGAATTTTAGCCAAAAATCAACAATTATGCAGAAAATCGACTGGAGGTATTCAAAAGCTCCGGTCTATCGTCCTTGATACCGAAATCTTAGCCGAAATGAGAAAAAATGTGATTTTTATATGAAAATCAGATTTCCACACCCCAAAACTTACCCCAAAACAAAAGTTCTCATCCTGAATTTTTGCTCAAAAATCAATCTTTATTTGGAAAATCGACTGGTGGTATGCTCCAGCCCGGGTCTATCGTCCTTGGTACCGAATTTTGGGCCAAGCTGCAAAAAAAAGGGGTTTTCGTATGAAAATCAGAAATCAACACCAAAAATCATACCCCAAAACAAAAGTTCTCATCCTGGATTTTTGTTTAAAAATCAATATTTATATGGAACATCAACTGGTGGTATGTTCAAGCCCGGGTCTATCGTCCTTGGTACCGAAATTCAGACCGAAGTGCAAAAAAAATGGTATTCTTGTATGAAAATAAGAATTCCAAACCCCGAAACTGACCCCAAAACGAAAGTTCTCATCCTGGATTTTTGGCATGTGATAGCTGATGCCAAAAGGATGATTTTGTGTCTTCTTCCCCAAATTGCTATCAATCGTCCTTCATACCGTAAAACGACCTAGAAGTGAAATACTCGGTTCAGCAAAATTTGTTTTTTTCAGTAAAAACCAAACGAAAAGGATAGAAGATGAAAAGTTCTCATCCTGAATTTTTGCCTAAAAACCAAAAATTGTGCAGAAAATCGACTGGAGGTATTCAAAAGCTCCGGTCTATCGTCCTTGGTACCGAAATCTTAGCCGAATTGCGAAAAAATGTGATATTTATATGAAAATCAGATTTCCACACCCCAAAACTTACCCCAAAACATAAGTTCTCATCCTGAATTTTTGCTCAAAAATCAACCTTTATTTGGAAAATCGACTAGTGGTATGCTCAAGCCCGGGTCTATCGTCCTTGGTACCGAAATTTGGGCCAAACTGCGAAAAAAAGGGATTTTCGTATGAAAATCAGAAATCAACACCAAAAATCATACCCCAAAACAAAAGTTCTCATCCTGGATTTTTGTTTAAAAATCAATCTTTATATGGAAAATCAACTGGTGGTATGTTCAAGCCCGGGTCTATCGTCCTTGGTACCGAAATTCAGACCGAAGTGCAAAAAAAATGGTATTCTTGTATGAAAATCAGAATTCCAAACCCCGAAACTGACCCCAAAACGAAAGTTCTCATCCTGGATTTTTGGCATGTGATAGCTGATGCCAAAAGGATGATTTTGTGTCTTCTTCCCCAAATTGCTATCAATCGTCCTTCATACCGTAAAACGACCTAGAAGTGAAATACTCGGTTCAGCAAAATTTGTTTTTTTCAGTAAAAACCAAACGAAAAGGATAGAAGATGAAAAGTTCTCATCCTGAATTTTTGCCTAAAAACCAACAATTGTGCAGAAAATCGACTGGAGGTATTCAAAAGCTCCGGTCTATTGTCCTTGGTACCGAAATCTTAGCCGAATTGCGAAAAAATGTGATATTTATATGAAAATCAGATTTCCACACCCCAAAACTTACCCCAAAACATAAGTTCTCATCCTGAATTTTTGCTCAAAAATCAACCTTTATTTGGAAAATCGACTAGTGGTATGCTCAAGCCCGGGTCTATCGTCCTTGGTACCGAAATTTGGGCCAAACTGCGAAAAAAAGGGATTTTCGTATGAAAATCAGAAATCAACACCAAAAATCATACCCCAAAACAAAAGTTCTCATCCTGGATTTTTGTTTAAAAATCAATCTTTATATGGAAAATCAACTGGTGGTATGTTCAAGCCCGGGTCTATCGTCCTTGGTACCGAAATTCAGACCGAAGTGCAAAAAAAATGGTATTCTTGTATGAAAATCAGAATTCCAAACCCCGAAACTGACCCCAAAACGAAAGTTCTCATCCTGGATTTTTGGCATGTGATAGCTGATGCCAAAAGGATGATTTTGTGTCTTCTTCCCCAAATTGCTATCAATCGTCCTTCATACCGTAAAACGACCTAGAAGTGAAATACTCGGTTCAGCAAAATTTGTTTTTTTCAGTAAAAACCAAACGAAAAGGATAGAAGATGAAAAGTTCTCATCCTGAATTTTTGCCTAAAAACCAACAATTGTGCAGAAAATCGACTGGAGGTATTCAAAAGCTCCGGTCTATCGTCCTTGGTACCGAAATCTTAGCCGAATTGCGAAAAAATGTGATATTTATATGAAAATCAGATTTCCACACCCCAAAACTTACCCCAAAACATAAGTTCTCATCCTGAATTTTTGCTCAAAAATCAACCTTTATTTGGAAAATCGACTAGTGGTATGCTCAAGCCCGGGTCTATCGTCCTTGGTACCGAAATTTGGGCCAAACTGCGAAAAAAAGGGATTTTCGTATGAAAATCAGAAATCAACACCAAAAATCATACCCCAAAACAAAAGTTCTCATCCTGGATTTTTGTTTAAAAATCAATCTTTATATGGAAAATCAACTGGTGGTATGTTCAAGCCCGGGTCTATCGTCCTTGGTACCGAAATTCAGACCGAAGTGCAAAAAAAATGGTATTCTTGTATGAAAATCAGAATTCCAAACCCCGAAACTGACCCCAAAACGAAAGTTCTCATCCTGGATTTTTGGCATGTGATAGCTGATGCCAAAAGGATGATTTTGTGTCTTCTTCCCCAAATTGCTATCAATCGTCCTTCATACCGTAAAACGACCTAGAAGTGAAATACTCGGTTCAGCAAAATTTGTTTTTTTCAGTAAAAACCAAACGAAAAGGATAGAAGATGAAAAGTTCTCATCCTGAATTTTTGCCTAAAAACCAACAATTGTGCAGAAAATCGACTGGAGGTATTCAAAAGCTCCGGTCTATCGTCCTTGGTACCGAAATCTTAGCCGAATTGCGAAAAAATGTGATATTTATATGAAAATCAGATTTCCACACCCCAAAACTTACCCCAAAACATAAGTTCTCATCCTGAATTTTTGCTCAAAAATCAACCTTTATTTGGAAAATCGACTAGTGGTATGCTCAAGCCCGGGTCTATCGTCCTTGGTACCGAAATTTGGGCCAAACTGCGAAAAAAAGGGATTTTCGTATGAAAATCAGAAATCAACACCAAAAATCATACCCCAAAACAAAAGTTCTCATCCTGGATTTTTGTTTAAAAATCAATCTTTATATGGAAAATCAACTGGTGGTATGTTCAAGCCCGGGTCTATCGTCCTTGGTACCGAAATTCAGACCGAAGTGCAAAAAAAATGGTATTCTTGTATGAAAATCAGAATTCCAAACCCCGAAACTGACCCCAAAACGAAAGTTCTCATCCTGGATTTTTGGCATGTGATAGCTGATGCCAAAAGGATGATTTTGTGTCTTCTTCCCCAAATTGCTATCAATCGTCCTTCATACCGTAAAACGACCTAGAAGTGAAATACTCGGTTCAGCAAAATTTGTTTTTTTCAGTAAAAACCAAACGAAAAGGATAGAAGATGAAAAGTTCTCATCCTGAATTTTTGCCTAAAAACCAACAATTGTGCAGAAAATCGACAGGAGGTATTCAAAAGCTCCGGTCTATCGTCCTTGGTACCGAAATCTTAGCCGAATTGCGAAAAATGTGATATTTATATGAAAATCAGATTTCCACACCCCAAAACTTACCCCAAAACATAAGTTCTCATCCTGAATTTTTGCTCAAAAATCAACCTTTATTTGGAAAATCGACTAGTGGTATGCTCAAGCCCGGGTCTATCGTCCTTGGTACCGAAATTTGGGCCAAACTGCGAAAAAAAGGGATTTTCGTATGAAAATCAGAAATCAACACCAAAAATCATACCCCAAAACAAAAGTTCTCATCCTGGATTTTTGTTTAAAAATCAATCTTTATATGGAAAATCAACTGGTGGTATGTTCAAGCCCGGGTCTATCGTCCTTGGTACCGAAATTCAGACCGAAGTGCAAAAAAAATGGTATTCTTGTATGAAAATCAGAATTCCAAACCCCGAAACTGACCCCAAAACGAAAGTTCTCATCCTGGATTTTTGGCATGTGATAGCTGATGCCAAAAGGATGATTTTGTGTCTTCTTCCCCAAATTGCTATCAATCGTCCTTCATACCGTAAAACGACCTAGAAGTGAAATACTCGGTTCAGCAAAATTTGTTTTTTTCAGTAAAAACCAAACGAAAAGGATAGAAGATGAAAAGTTCTCATCCTGAATTTTTGCCTTAAAATCAACAATTGTGCAGAAAATCGACTGGAGGTATTCAAAAGCTCCGGTCTATCGTCCTTGGTACCGAAATCTTAGCCGAATTGCGAAAAAATGTAATATTTATATGAAAATCAGATTTCCACACCCCAAAACTTACCCCAAAACAAAAGTTCTCATCCTGAATTTTTGCTCAAAAATCAATCTTTATTTGGAAAATCGACTAGTGGTATGCTCAAGCCCGGGTCTATCGTCCTTGGTACCGAATTTTGGGCCAAACTGCGAAAAAAGGGATTTTCGTATGAAAATCAGAAATCAACACCAAAAATCATACCCCAAAACAAAAGTTCTCATCTTAGATTTTTGTTTAAAAATCAATCTTTATATGGAACATCAACTGGTGGTATGTTCAAGCCCGGGTCTATCGTCCTTGGTACCGAAATTCAGACCGAAGTGCAAAAAAAATGGTATTCTTGTATGAAAATCAGAATTCCAAACCCCGAAACTGACCCCAAAACAGAAGTTCTCATCCTGGATTTTTGGCATGTGATAGCTGATGCCAAAAGGATGATTTTGTGTCTTCTTCCCCAAATTGCTATCAATCGTCCTTCATACCGTAAAACGACCTAGAAGTGAAATACTCGGTTCAGCAAAATTTGTTTTTTTCAGTAAAAACCAAACGAAAAGGATAGAAAATGAAAAGTTCTCATCCTGAATTTTTGCCCAAAAACCAACAATTATGCAAAAAATCGACAGGAGGTATTCAAAAGCTCCGGTCTATCGTCCTTGGTACCGAAATCTTAGCCGAATTGCGAAAAAATGTGATATTTATATGAAAATCAGATTTCCACACCCCAAAACTTACCCCAAAACAAAAGTTCTCATCCTGAATTTTTGCTCAAAAATCAATCTTTATTTGGAAAATCGACTGGTGGTATGCTCCAGCCCGGGTCTATCGTCCTTGGTACCGAATTTTGGGCCAAGCTGCAAAAAAAAGGGATTTTCGTATGAAAATCAGAAATCAACACCAAAAATCATACCCCAAAACAAAAGTTCTCATCCTGGATTTTTGTTTAAAAATCAATATTTATATGGAACATCAACTGGTGGTATGTTCAAGCCCGGGTCTATCGTCCTTGGTACCGAAATTCAGACCGAAGTGCAAAAAAAATGGTATTCTTGTATGAAAATAAGAATTCCAAACCCCGAAACTGACCCCAAAACGAAAGTTCTCATCCTGGATTTTTGGCATGTGATAGCTGATGCCAAAAGGATGATTTTGTGTCTTCTTCCCCAAATTGCTATCAATCGTCCTTCATACCGTAAAACGACCTAGAAGTGAAATACTCGGTTCAGCAAAATTTGTTTTTTTCAGTAAAAACCAAACGAAAAGGATAGAAGATGAAAAGTTCTCATCCTGAATTTTTGCCTAAAAACCAACAATTGTGCAGAAAATCGACTGGAGGTATTCAAAAGCTCCGGTCTATCGTCCTTGGTACCGAAATCTTAGCCGAATTGCGAAAAAATGTGATATTTATATGAAAATCAGATTTCCACACCCCAAAACTTACCCCAAAACATAAGTTCTCATCCTGAATTTTTGCTCAAAAATCAACCTTTATTTGGAAAATCGACTAGTGGTATGCTCAAGCCCGGGTCTATCGTCCTTGGTACCGAAATTTGGGCCAAACTGCGAAAAAAAGGGATTTTCGTATGAAAATCAGAAATCAACACCAAAAATCATACCCCAAAACAAAAGTTCTCATCCTGGATTTTTGTTTAAAAATCAATCTTTATATGGAAAATCAACTGGTGGTATGTTCAAGCCCGGGTCTATCGTCCTTGGTACCGAAATTCAGACCGAAGTGCAAAAAAAATGGTATTCTTGTATGAAAATCAGAATTCCAAACCCCGAAACTGACCCCAAAACGAAAGTTCTCATCCTGGATTTTTGGCATGTGATAGCTGATGCCAAAAGGATGATTTTGTGTCTTCTTCCCCAAATTGCTATCAATCGTCCTTCATACCGTAAAACGACCTAGAAGTGAAATACTCGGTTCAGCAAAATTTGTTTTTTTCAGTAAAAACCAAACGAAAAGGATAGAAGATGAAAAGTTCTCATCCTGAATTTTTGCCTAAAAACCAACAATTGTGCAGAAAATCGACTGGAGGTATTCAAAAGCTCCGGTCTATCGTCCTTGGTACCTACCGAAATCTTAGCCGAATTGCGAAAAAATGTGATATTTATATGAAAATCAGATTTCCACACCCCAAAACTTACCCCAAAACATAAGTTCTCATCCTGAATTTTTGCTCAAAAATCAACCTTTATTTGGAAAATCGACTAGTGGTATGCTCAAGCCCGGGTCTATCGTCCTTGGTACCGAAATTTGGGCCAAACTGCGAAAAAAAGGGATTTTCGTATGAAAATCAGAAATCAACACCAAAAATCATACCCCAAAACAAAAGTTCTCATCCTGGATTTTTGTTTAAAAATCAATCTTTATATGGAAAATCAACTGGTGGTATGTTCAAGCCCGGGTCTATCGTCCTTGGTACCGAAATTCAGACCGAAGTGCAAAAAAAATGGTATTCTTGTATGAAAAATCAGAATTCCAAACCCCGAAACTGACCCCAAAACGAAAGTTCTCATCCCTGGATTTTTGGCATGTGATAGCTGATGCCAAAAGGATGATTTTGTGTCTTCTTCCCCAAATTGCTATCAATCGTCCTTCATACCGTAAAACGACCTAGAAGTGAAATACTCGGTTCAGCAAAATTTGTTTTTTTCAGTAAAAACCAAACGAAAAGGATAGAAGATGAAAAGTTCTCATCCTGAATTTTTGCCTAAAAACCAACAATTGTGCAGAAAATCGACTGGAGGTATTCAAAAGCTCCGGTCTATCGTCCTTGGTACCGAAATCTTAGCCGAATTGCGAAAAAATGTGATATTTATATGAAAATCAGATTTCCACACCCCAAAACTTACCCCAAAACATAAGTTCTCATCCTGAATTTTTGCTCAAAAATCAACCTTTATTTGGAAAATCGACTAGTGGTATGCTCAAGCCCGGGTCTATCGTCCTTGGTACCGAAATTTGGGCCAAACTGCGAAAAAAAAGGGATTTTCGTATGAAAATCAGAAATCAACACCAAAAATCATACCCCAAAACAAAAGTTCTCATCCTGGATTTTTGTTTAAAAATCAATCTTTATATGGAAAATCAACTGGTGGTATGTTCAAGCCGGGTCTATCGTCCTTGGTACCGAAAATTCAGACCGAAGTGCAAAAAAAATGCTATTCTTGTATGAAAATCAGAATTCCAAACCCCGAAACTGACCCCAAAACGAAAGTTCTCATCCTGGATTTTTGGCATGTGATAGCTGATGCCAAAAGGATGATTTTGTGTCTTCTTCCCCAAATTGCTATCAATCGTCCTTCATACCGTAAAACGACCTAGAAGTGAAATACTCGGTTCAGCAAAATTTGTTTTTTTCAGTAAAAACCAAACGAAAAGGATAGAAGATGAAAAGTTCTCATCCTGAATTTTTGCCTTAAAATCAACAATTGTGCAGAAAATCGACTGGAGGTATTCAAAAGCTCCGGTCTATCGTCCTTGGTACCGAAATCTTAGCCGAATTGCGAAAAAATGTGATATTTATATGAAAATCAGATTTCCACACCCCAAAACTTACCCCAAAACAAAAGTTCTCATCCTGAATTTTTGCTCAAAAATCAGTCTTTATTTGGAAAATCGACTAGTGGTATGCTCAAGCCGGGTCTATCGTCCTTGGTACCGAATTTTGGGCCAAACTGCGAAAAAAAGGGATTTTCGTATGAAAATCAGAAATCAACACCAAAAATCATACCCCAAAACAAAAGTTCTCATCCTGGATTTTTGTTTAAAAATCAATCTTTATATGGAACATCCAACTGGTGGTATGTTCAAGCCCGGGTCTATCGTCCTTGGTACCGAAATTCAGACCGAAGTGCAAAAAAATGGTATTCTTGTATGAAAATCAGAATTCCAAACCCCGAAACTGACCCCAAAACGAAAGTTCTCATCCTGGATTTTTGGCATGTGATAGCTGATGCCAAAAGGATGATTTTGTGTCTTCTTCCCCAAATTGCTATCAATCGTCCTTCATACCGTAAAACGACCTAGAAGTGAAATACTCGGTTCAGCAAAATTTGTTTTTTTCAGTAAAAACCAAACGAAAAGGATAGAAGATGAAAAGTTCTCATCCTGAATTTTTGCCTTAAAATCAACAATTGTGCAGAAAATCGACTGGAGGTATTCAAAAGCTCCGGTCTATCGTCCTTGGTACCGAAATCTTAGCCGAAATGAGAAAAAATGTGATTTTTATATGAAAATCAGATTTCCACACCCCAAAACTTACCCCAAAACAAAAGTTCTCATCCTGAATTTTTGCTCAAAAATCAATCTTTATTTGGAAAATCGACTGGTGGTATGCTCCAGCCCGGGTCTATCGTCCTTGGTACCGAATTTTGGGCCAAGCTGCAAAAAAAAGGGATTTTCGTATGAAAATCAGAAATCAACACCAAAAATCATACCCCAAAACAAAAGTTCTCATCCTGGATTTTTGTTTAAAAATCAATATTTATATGGAACATCAACTGGTGGTATGTTCAAGCCCGGGTCTATCGTCCTTGGTACCGAAATTCAGACCGAAGTGAAAAAAAAATGGTATTCTTGTATGAAAATCAGAATTCCAAACCCCGAAACTGACCCCAAAACGAAAGTTCTCATCCTGGATTTTTGGCATGTGATAGCTGATGCCAAAAGGATGATTTTGTGTCTTCTTCCCCAAATTGCTATCAATCGTCCTTCATACCGTAAAACGACCTAGAAGTGAAATACTCGGTTCAGCAAAATTTGTTTTTTTCAGTAAAAACCAAAAGAAAAGAATAGAAGATGAAAAGTTCTCATCCTGAATTTTTGCCTTAAAATCAACAATTGTGCAGAAAATCGACTGGAGGTATTCAAAAGCTCCGGTCTATCGTCCTTGGTACCGAAATCTTAGCCGAATTGCGAAAAAATGTGATATTTATATGAAAATCAGATTTCCACACCCCAAAACTTACCCCAAAACAAAAGTTCTCATCCTGAATTTTTGCTTAAAAATCAATCTTTATTTGGAAAATCGACTTGTGGTATGCACAAGCCCGTGTCTATCGTCCTTGGTACCGAAATTCGGGCTGAAGTGAGAAAAATCTAGTGTTATTGTGTTTTGAGTTCCATAGATTAGTGCCAATTTTGAGTTTGGCTTTAATAAACTTGTCTGTCTTTCATGATAAAATTTAGAAAATTGTGATTGAAATGTTCTCAATCACATTTTTTTAAAAAATGTATTCTCAAAGTTTAGTAATTGTTTCGTATATATTAACATCTGAAAGTATGCTATGATATTTCTCGTTTAGTTTTTGTGTTGAAAATTTTGAAGGGTTTTGTATTGCATAATTTGATTAAAAAGCTTTTTAAGCTTTTAGAGTAATATCGTTATTAGCATTAATATTTGTTTTATTCACCCTGTTATGTTGACTATGCAAGAAAAGGAAAAAATCTTTGAAGAGATACACTAACCAGATATGTGAGCATACATTAGACAAAAAGAGATGACCTATGAATTCAATGAAGATAAAATTGCGGGAAATCTTAACATATATATATATTTTTAAAATTTGGCAATTATAAAAATTGGCGCGAAACCTTTTTGACTTTTAGTATGGGGGAAAGAGATAACACATGTGCTGAAAATTTCATATCTAAAATGTTGTTCTTGTAGAGTTGCCATATAGTCTAGTTTATTGAATTTACTACAATATCGGTAAGTTTATATATTTATAACTTTCGCAACATCTAATATATAAGCAACAAATTTAAATTTAAAGCTTACCGCTTTACATGACATTTTCTGATTTTTATACAAATATTCAATAGATTCACTGTAACTATTGTAATGTCATATTTTATAGCCATGATGAATAGTGAAGAGAACGGATTATCGTGAGTACCCCTGTTAATAATCACTTAATCATTTTTATTGGTATATAACAAATGATTTCAAATCATGTTTTCTTTGTTTAAAAGCTTTTTTTATCATGTTAATTTTTGTACCATACACAGTCTACACCAAACATAGGTACTTAGCAAATTTTTTAAAAAATCGTATTCCAAGGAGAAAATATAAATATTTTTCGTAAATTCTTTGAATTAAATTCTCATATTTATTAAATAATCACACCGAATATTCCAGTGATTAAAACAAATCACACAAAAGTTTCTTAAAAAACACATTAAAATCTTTTCTATATATAAGATCACTATAATCAGAACTCACTTCTCTTCCAGTATTCTAAGCACTTGCGATTTTTCAGAACATAAAAAAATGTTATTGATATTTGCTTTTTTTCAAAATATTTTACTGTTTGAAATTACAATAGTTGCAAGAGAATATATTGATTAAATAATGTCAAATACAATATTGAGTAAAATACTTATTTATATGTTCGATATTTTCACTTCAATTGAAAGCTGTTTTGGATTTTTTTAATTTTTCGCTCACTTCTACCTTTGCAGTATTTGTTCGTTCGCTAGTGTCAGTGAACCTGAGCATTTTCAAAAAAGGTATTTTAAGAGTAATTTCTTTTTTAATCTATTGATGAAATTTATATAAATTTTGAGTAAAATTTGATAACGGATTAATATTTTGAGAAATCGTGACGTTTTGAATTATTATGTTTTTCAACATATTGTCGAACATTGAAGATTACGAAGTTATAACATGCCGCCACTGAAACTTGTAACAAATCCAATTCACCGGACTACTTGGCAATACTGACGAGCTTCAACGATGAAAAAGATAAGCGACACTACCCTTTAAAATGGATATTCCAATTAGCACTGACCAGAAAGAAACGGCACTATGATACACAGGAACCCTCTTAATGCGGACTTTACACGTTCAGTCATTGGACATCAAGCATGTATACGTGCAGATTTGTATTATTCCCTAAGCGGATCTTGCACGATCAATTATTTGACATCAATCATTTATATATTGATATATTATTGAATATTTGTTTGTATGCGTTACTTAAACTCGTTGCTATCATGATTGACCAAAATAAAATGATTATGCTTGTCCAACGGCGTTATGTGTGTGTTTGATTGACAATTTTTTCGCAGTTCGTTTGTTTTCATCGTTCGGTAATCATGTCTACAGAAAATAAAGAAGCGGTGAAAAAAATTGGAGAGGTCGGAAAAATTTGTGGCAGAGTTTATTGAAGTTTATCAAACATTTTTGAAGTTTATCAAAAATCTTTGCAGAAATGTTTGCAGAAACACTTTTAAGAGTTTCATTTCATAGGTCATTTCTTTTCTTAAACCACTCTTTCATCCTAACTCTTTTATTTTTACGTTTTTTAATGCAACTTGTAATGCAATATATTCTATGCAATCGTCTGTGTAATTCATTGCACGTCTGCATTCCATGGAAAATAATCAAGAATAAAAATTTGACGGTATGATTGATGTGTGTAGCCCAAGGTCCACACTGGCAATTAATTATTTTATACCATCTGTCAAATTCCATTTCTTACCATATATAATGCAAGCAATATATTTTGCATGGGCATTCTATGTTATACCATATAATTTTTTAACTTGCGTTAAAGCGAGTCCATTTTATAATTTGAGTTATTTGGCATGCAACACAATTATTTTCGCGGTCTTAATTTGTTTTTTTATTGAAGGTTGTCAAAAATTGCAGCTCATTGCTTGACATAATTATTGCAAGACATATATCGCATACCGTGAGCAATAAATATATCACATGTGCAATATCCATGGTAAGCAATATTGTATACTATAATTTATTGCCAATGTGGACATTAAGGAATATCATCATCCATGTCAAATGATTTAGCATGTCAAGGTATGGCTGTGTTCGGAAATGCACTGATTCAGCAGCTCTGTGCAAAATAATAAGCGGCTTAGAGGGGCCAGTGTAGACAGCTCATTGTTCGCAGTGCTACTGAATCAGTTGCATTTCCGAACACAGGGCATATTTAACAAGGTAGTGTCGTCTCGGAGCGGTTTGTACAGCAGCTGTCGAACACAATTACAATTTGCAAATTTTGCTTTTCTTCGTAAAAACCTCATTTTGACAGATGCTGTACCCACCACAAAAGAGAATTTTAACTCCTAACACTACCTTTTTTTATTATACCATGGACCGCAATACACATATCAGTCATACCATCAAAATTGGCATTCTTTATTATTTTTCGTGGAATACAAACCTACGATGAGTGGCTCAGACGATTGTTTATTACCTGTCGTATACACGTATAACCCAGCGTCCACACGTGGAAATGCAAGTTTGAAAAAATCTATACATCCAAACATTTTTACTAACGCACTCACATTTTCGAACTTGCAGCGCTACTTGGAAGAAAATTTCAGAGTTGGGTCAAGGTTCATTAATATAGGTTAAGTCACTTGAGAGAAAAGCACTCTTTTTCCGCCTTTGCTACAACTGTCAAAGTAGCTGTTAGCTAAAAATTGTACAGATTCAGGTTTTTTTTTTTCTTGATTTCCTTTTATCCATTCCGACAGTTCGACCGAGCTTCTCTCAAGTGACTTAACCTATATTAATGAACCTTGAGTTGGGTGAAAGAGAAGCTCTCTCAAATTCCAGTATTTTCTTTTACCCGCTAAAACAAATTTTGTCTGTGTCGATAGTCTAGCATGGCCCGAAGTTAATACTGAAAGTCTCTGACAAATTTTTTGAATTAGTTTACGTAATTTATAAATCGCAATGTGGCTTACTACCTTTGAAAATGAATTATTTTTATATTATTCGTCGGAAAAAACGAACGTTTGTAAATAAGTGAAACGAATAAAGGTGTATTTTGTAGCTTCCTTCGTGCCGTAAGTAGGCAGAGGCCTTTAAAAGTACTTTTAAGCATATAATTTTTTAAATGTGGCATACTTACTATTAAAATTCATAAACAAATATGAACCAGAAAATATTCGAAAAAATTGTAGGCTACGACAAAAATTTTTTTTTTTTTTAAATTTTTTCTTTTTTTAAATGCATTGAAAGATATGACCATGTTATATATCTTTAGCAATACGTTAAAGCAGCTCAAGTCAACATAAGCGAAAACTTATTATTATTAACCATTATTAACTATTTCAATATACAAACTTTGTTCTTTCTCATTCACCCCAATCGTAAACTATTTTCTCCCGGCAGTTGTAAAAGGGAGTTTCCGTTTTTAAGATAAAGTTCCAAATCATTTTTGGAAATTTTTAATACAAATTTGTTCATCAACCGTCAATATTCATGTGTAATATAATAAAATGAGATGTCTTTATCTGTTATCTTAAAAACAGAAAGCCCTTTTACAACTCCCGGGAGAAAATGTTTCACGATTGCGGTGATTACGTTTATCTTTTTTTACGAAAACTTTTTTTATGGCCTTGCTCTCATTTTTCATGATAAATTATCAAATTATTTTTTTGTTAAGCTACTTCAACATATACCGCAGACATAATATATTAACAACATCTTGCTGTAAAACGAAACCAACAATTTCGATCGTGCGAGACACGGTAACACTAGATGTTTTCGTACCAAATTATATTGTCACTCGTTTCTTCGTTCGGTCTTCGTTTCGTTATACAGCAAGATGCAGTGAAATTAATTCAAATTAAAATGTTTTTTGTTGATTTTTTTTTCCTTTCAACTTTCCCTTTTTTCAGTCAAATAGAAACCATTTAATTATGTCGTTTTTCTTGACCAAGCTCCTTCAGATCCAACAAGAAACACGCTTCAGGTGATAACGCTAGTTGGGGAAAAACATAAATTTTAAAATATTGTTTTAAACAAGATTATATTGTCGCTTATTCTTAAATTATAATAAGTTTTTGATTCACTTAAACATTGTATTTTCTTTGTAACATCAGTTCAGAAAATTCAGCGATTAACCAAATCCCCTTTCCTGCGAATTTGGAATTTATTCAAGCAAAGAATTTAATTAAGACGGATTATTTAAAACTAATGCAATATACCGATATATATATTAATAAAATACCTTAATATAAATAGGCCCTAACTCTATTTTTTTACATTATAGAAGAAAACTTGATAAAAATAGTAACATCATTACATGAAATAACAAAAGAGTTCAGCTACTACAGTTTTCTCGCACTTTCTTAACATTAACCCATTTCAAGTCACAAGTTAATTACACGTGAATTAATTGAAATGTTAATCGGCGAAGAGTTGGCAGCTGCTGTCGAGACGGGTGTGGGTCTTACTGTATAACGAAACGAACACTTTCGATCGTGCCAATACCAAATTATTTTGTCGCTCGTTTCTTCGTTCGTTATACGTCTTCGTTAGACTATAATCCAGAAAGGAATTAGTGAAATTAAGCAATAGGTTGTTTGACAAGGCTTAATGATCAAAGCCTTATCAAATTTTCCGACAGTGGGAAAGAACGAACATCAACTAGACAAATTTGATGATAAATAACATAAATATATATATATTACAGTGTAACTCTTCGCAACGAAGGAGATACATTTAAGTTAAACACTTTAATTAAAACTTTACTGGGAGAAACTCCTCGAATAAAATAAAAACACTGGTTTAGAATTATCGAACTATTATAGACAGCTCAGTTTTATTCTATATGCTTAAAACTAACAAAGTTTAAGAAAAGGTAGCGAGAAGCGCTGCCCAAAAGAAAAATTAAAAAGAGAGAAACAGGAATACAAGATATTTACCAGGCACCCTGTCCGGATAGGACCCAGCCAAAGACGGAATTCTGAGCTAGTGGCATGCCAAATCCCACCGGTAGACTGCCAGGGTGCATAACTCTCGAGTAGATGTCGACTCCCAGCAGGAGTCGCACCGGTGCCATCTTGTAGAACTGCGGATCAGCCAGATTGATGTTTGGATAGTTTTGGCTGATCCGCTCGTCGATATTTCTGGACGGCGTGACGACCTCTAACCGCCGCTCGACCCTTGCTGTCGTCTCAAGGTGGACGCTCGATCCATAGCGACCCCGCAGCATCAGCGTGCACACCTCCCATCCATCGACAACACAAGTTGGAAGCCTCCATTTTCTTGCCAACTCGTGTGCGATTATGGATTGAGGAAGGCATGCATCAAGGATCGCACGTTCTTGCACAAGGCCGCCATTTGCCCACGTAGTTACGACAGCTGTGGGGAGCAGCGAAACGATGCGTTGGAGGCTCGTCGTGGTTGGTCGTGCGGGGGGAAGCCGCTGCGGGAAATGGTCCCTAGCCGAAGACGCATAAGGTGCATTCGACCGCGGCCTCTTCTTGGAGCGGGACTGCTTCGGGACTTGGTCCCTGGCCGACGACGCAGATGGTACTGCCGACCGCGGTCCATTCCAAGA
Source organism: Coremacera marginata (assembly GCA_914767935.1). Lineage (NCBI taxonomy): Eukaryota > Metazoa > Arthropoda > Insecta > Diptera > Sciomyzidae > Coremacera > Coremacera marginata. The sequence continues at coordinate 142,572,560 of OU612045.1, forward strand.
GGAACTCTGAGGTTCCCGACACCCTGACCCTCTCTGCTCCTCAGCTGCGGATGCACGCTGGAACTTCTGAGTTCTTGGCTTTTTTGCCCGTGGACGTCTGCCGCATGGCCTCTTGGAGTGCGCCCGACCTGTTCGGACGCGTGCACGAGAATGCAGCAGGCTGTGATGATCGTTACCGCAATGACGGCATCTCACATTGCTTCGGCAGTCCTTTCGCATATGAACAGCTGAAAGGCAGTTGGAACAGTAAAAATGGAGTAGTACTGTTCGCAACCGTTCCTCCAGGTTCATAGCTAGGAACCGTCGGCACGACGCAAGATTGTGCTCCATGGAGCACAAGCGACACTTGGGGATAGCATCGCTGCGCATCACTACGGCAACTGCGCTAGAAAGAGCGCTTCGCGCTGGACTTGCGTGCCGGCTGGGAACTGGGGTCCGCCCACGCACCGTGCCAATCTCGCTCAAGGTCATCTCGAAATCTGTCCCGAGAATTATCTCCTCCATTAGGTCACGCTCGATGTTGGGTGATGACATTCTGAAACGATAACAAAAGAAACAAAAAAGAAAAGAAAAGAACAGAAAATAAATAAATAAATGGCTATGAGAAAAAAGATGATGACTGAGCTAATTCACGGGTAGAGCGATTAGCTTCACGATCGGCCGTGTAACGCAACCTCTCTCGGTGCGAACAACAGCTAAGCGAACTTTATTGTCTCTACTGACGTATGTTGTCGCTACCGACACAAATGATCAATTGTGTAGTGCGTGTTGTGAAATGTTTGAACACAAATGATCGAGAACTGGACCTTCATGTTTTACGCCGACTCCGAACGGTTTATGTTCTCAAAAAGCTTTTCATGGCACTTTTTACTCTCTGAGGTTTGCCATTGTCTGCAGAGAGGTGACGGCCGAACAGAAAAATTAATTCATTTGTAAAAACTTTCTGGGTCAGGTGAGATTCGAACCAGGGTTCGAACAAGACCTATAAATTTGCCGACTCCGAACGGCTCACTTTCTAAAAGTTTAATGATAGCGTTAATCTCCGAGCTTTCCAATGCCTACAGAGAGTTTAGTGCCGTATAGAATCCAACTGGTGATATCTGCAACTCAAAAGCACACTAACTATCTGCCACATTCTTTTAATCTTGTGAACAAACAAGGCAAACGTAGTGTTGACTTGAATTATATTTAATAGATGCTTTTCGGTGGTATAATTCGATGCAAGATAAATGCATATTATATTTGCAGTTTATACATTGAATGAAATAGTTGTGTGTTGATTTTTGCACACGGCTGCAATATATACAAATATCATCCAAGCATTCCGAAGATTCTAAACATCGCATCGCTATATTGGATCTGTAAAATTCGGGATCAAATTGTTTTGGACTGCGAGAATTGTTTGAAACTTGTTCCTCAATATAGTTTAAAACAAAATAGCCACAAGCCCAACCATCTTTTTGAATATCTTTGTACTTCCGTACTTCCAATTTCCAATTATCTATTGAATCAAGTTTTTCATTATTGGTGTCCGTAGCAAATTTATTATAACAACTTATAAACGAGTTCTTGAATTCATTAAAAAATATTTGTCCATTATTTATTTGTTGAGGATCATAAAATTGAAGAAGGGAAGAATGTCTAATTATTATTGCTAAGCACCAATGACAACTATTAACATTAACTGGCATAAAAGTTATGTCTCCAAGGACTTTGTAAATGTCTTGATATAATTTATTCGAAATGCAATTAAACGCAAAGCTGGCATCATAAAATGAGAACTTTTTATGCCCTGAAACAAAAAAATCAGTGAAATAATCGATAGTTGAATCATGCAGCCAAGCATCTACAGGATTTTTTATGTTGTTAGCCAAAGTTGAATATTCTTCATATTTAATAAAAGATGACCCTCTCCTTGCAATTAAATAATTTAAGTTAGTTCCATCCTGTAAAGAAACCCTCTGATAATGTTGTAAAAGTTTTACAACTTTATTTTGAGGAAGGAATATTAGTTTCTTCAAGTTTTTTGGAATATATGGTGTAATAAACATTAGCGATGAATGGAAAGAAGACTCGGACGAGGAACTTACTGCAATGAGATCTAAATTATTTGCGCTCTGAGGGGAATTTTCTTTTGAATTAAAAGAGCTGAATTCTTCAGAAAGTGGAGAGAGGAATAAGCATTTTCTTGCATTTTGCCTGTTAACATAACGGAAGGGCGTACCATCGTCTTTAGCTCTTATACGATTTCGAATTTTACCAGAGTTATTAAGATTTACTAACAAACTAGTTCTTGGACTGGGAGTATCCTGACGACCCCACGTTTCAGCGTACTGTAAGCTATTAATATCAACATTCACCGTTTTTAAATGAGGCAGTTTTTTCTTAAATTTGGCTTTAGATTTTTGACTTATTTTTAATTTTCGCTCGAAATTTGTACAATTACTAGATGGAATATTTAATAAAACCTGTTTAGTTTCACTTTCTATAGTAGCTCTTACAGCTTCTATAAATCTCCCATATTTCAATCTCCCTTGTCCAAATTCTATAGTGGATATAATATCATGCTTGACTTCGCGAAACCAGCCCTCAACAATTCCGTTTGTAGCCGTCGTATATCCATTAAATCCATCTGATATAATGCATGTCCACATTGGCAAATATGGAGCACAATACTGCATAAAATATTCAAGGAATTTGTTGGAGTAAAAAGTATTTTTTAAAGAGCAAGAAACATTTTCATGTTTTAATTTCTGCTCAGTTAAAATTTTCAGGAAGTCCTTATAGAACATACTATGCTTAAAACTTGTTTTTTCTATCTCACTTACATAAGTTTCCTCAATGAAAATATGTTCCTCAGAGATATCTTCCTCACAATTTATTAAAAATGCATCCGTATAGTTTTGAACATCCTTATCTTGTTTTTTTTTCTTAATTGCAATAGATGACATTTCATATAAAACATTTAAAGACAACTTAACGTTATTACTTTCAAATTTGGAGCCCAAAACTATACAAAAGTGTGTAAACCACGTTTTTATATTGTTGTAATTTGATTCGTGGTACACATAAATAAATAGATTTTTTATTTGCCTTTTCATAGAATTGTCCAAATAAAGAGAATTAATTCTATTAAACATATTCTTTTGAAAGTGTGCATGGCAATTTCTAAAAACAATTTTTTTGGTAATTATACTTTCATTTTGAGAAATTTTGAAATGGCAATAGTTCAAGTATGTGACCAGATCGCAGTGGTTCCAGTGTAACATAGCGCCATTAATTAAAGCTCTACTAAAATCTGTTACTAGAGTTGTACAAAGGGGCCAAGTATTTTCTTTTTCGCAGAGTTGTCTAAGCTTCATAAGCCAGTTACCAATTGAACCTGCATCATGCGAACAAGCTATTCTCTCTGCTACTGGATATGTTTTGCCTCTGTTATTGGATATAACTAATGCGTAATAAAAAATTTGTTTCTTATTACTTTCAATTTTTCTGATAACAGATCCTGTAGCATCGAGATAGCATACTAGGCCACCATTATTACATTTTTTTGCTAAAGAAGCTACCTTTATTTGTCTTTTTGAAAAAAGACCAACTTCCGTAGGTTCATTAAAAAATTGAAAATACGGATCAAATTCTTTTTGATTTTCATCGAATCTCATTCTGAGGTCATCTCTGTCATTTTTGGAGAGATCATTGCTATTTATTCCTTCGCTTCTAATTTTCCTGTAAACACTTTCAGATCTTATGTCCCCCAAGTTTAAGTTTATTAATTCATTTTCTAAAGCTTTATTTACATGCTTATTTCTAAGCTGTTTTGGAAGAATACTTTTTAACTCTTTCTTAAGAAGAGTTCGATTGTAACCTCTTACTTGTGAAGTTTTATACTTCACATGGTTAAAAACTCCACTGGTTATAAAATAGCACTGCATTGCTTCTCCTAGTTTAGGAAAAGTGGGAATTTTTACTGTATACTTTAAGCAAGATGAATCTTTAGAAGATTGCGAACAATATGCTCTTATAGTGGCAAACGATTTTTTCGCGTATCTTACATCTTTGCACTCAATGAGACATTTTTTTAATTTAGTTTCAAAAAAACCATTCCTAAACCCAAAATATGTATTTTCGGAAAAATTGCCCTCATTATGTTCTTCTAAATTATTACCAGATTTTTCTATAGTCTCAAATAATTTATTATATTGGTCAATAGCCAATTCAATATATTTTTTTATATAAAATGGATAATTTCGATTAAATTTACCGTCTTTTCCTAAAAAATTTTCTATTTCTGGAAATGGAATAGAAAAATAGAAGGGTTCAATATTTGTTTTGATAAAATCGTCGGTTAACATATTTAGACTGGAATTTAAAAGCTTCTCGTCTGTGTTTTTTTCATTTTGTTCGTACAAAACAATGTTTTTTTCAGGACTTCTATTTTTTGTCCATGCAATACTAGCACTATTTCGTTCATCTAAACTGTTTTTAATATTAAAAGAAAGTTCATCTAATGATTTTTGAATGGCAGTACAAACAAGTGGTTTACTTGGCAACAATTTTAATTCACTTAATATATCTGCTAAAACTGAATGCAAAGAATCAAGCTTATTGCCAGCGGATGAAATTTGGTTGCTGATATTCTCAAAAATTTCTTTAATCGAAAGTTTTGAATGGTCTTCTGAATTAATAAAGTTGCTTTCTACATGAAAGTCACATTCATTCAGGATAATAGGAGAATTAGTTGCAGGGCTTAATTTTTTAAGATCTTCCATTTTTGCAGAATTCAAAATATTTTGCGTAAGACTCTTTCTTTTTCTAATTTCACAAGCTATCTGCTGAAAATTTTTGAAATAATATTGCCTAATTATTGCATAATTTTTGTTGGTGCATTTAAACTTCATTTCAACACATAATAAGTTTAAAAATGAGTTTTTATTTCTATAGTTCTTATTACATGTATCTTTTTCTATATCTATTAAATCCAAAGTTTTTATTGTAGTCTGAATGCCATCACACATGCTATTTAAGTCAATTTTCTTAAAAGAACATGTTTTACGCCCTACAACTAAATATACTAAAACTATAAAAAAAAATCCTAGCCCTATGAAAAATATTAAATTAATAAAATAATTCAAGTTCAAAGCAGCTTCGCCCATGATATGGATATAAAAGAATCTAAATAAATTAAAGAAAATTGTAGGAACGATTTCTGTTAATATAAGATATAGAATTAATGTGCGTAAATATTAAGTAAATAGTTGACTCAATTTAAAAGTTGTTGCTTAGGAAAATCCAGAAGCTTTGCAATTCAAATTGCAGTTTTGCCTGAAATAATATTTTATATTTTAGCATAAATCTTTTTTAAATTAAAGCGTTGTTCTAATTTTTTAGGCAAAAAATTCATGATCTTTGGAACTCTTTTACTGGAAACGTTTGTACAAAACGTTTTGAAATAGCTGCGTTTTTTTCCAACATCTAACGCATCTAACTGTGAAATTGACTTTTTTTCGCAGTGTAAATTGATATCCAAATAAGATTTGGATGTTGGAAAAACGTGGCTAACAAAAAGAAAAGGATTAAATAAGTTTTAAGGTAAATATAATCAAAGGAAAGATTTTATAAAAGGAAAGCGTATTCTACACAAATTAAGTAGAAAAAAGCAAAACTCTTTAATTATGGAATCAGAACAACGCCATAAAGGATATTGTATTTTTCCCTTGCGATCCTTTTTTCATAAAAGTACAATGTCAAAACGGAAAATCTCGATGCTAGCTTTCGTACTTAATTTTTTATTCATTAATTTTTTATTTTATACCGGGTACCGAGAATACTTTTTCAAAAACCTTTGTTTTGTACAGTAAAAAACATTAAATGAAGAATATTAAAAAGAAATTTAGGTTCGTCCCTTTCAATTAAAATGGTTTCTATTCTTTTGGTTCTTTGCTTGTGGATATAATTAAAAAGTGTTTTTAATGGAAGCCTATTATTCCTCCCTTTGGTGAATGCAGAAAAATCGCTAAAACTGACACATAATAACGAAACCCTTCTTTTAAACTTTTGTTGGTTTTTGCTTGTGTCAATTTTGTTTATGTTTATGTTAACGTATTCGTAATCGCACCACGAATCAAACTCGTCAGAGACGAAGCTCAAATTACCCCTCCCTCCCCCCCGACCGTATTTAACTATATTCGAAGTCTATAAAAAGTTTATGTGAATCGCTACTTGTTTAAAGGGCGTATGTTGCCATTTTTATTTTTTTCAATAATTGGAGTCTACTGATATAGCCCAACGAAAACGAACGAAATGGCTATTTCAGCAAAAAATTTGATTTACCTTCGCTTTCTAAAAAAAAATACTAAAATTGTTGAATGTTGGCCCAAAAAGTGATATTTTTGAAACTTTGGTTGAGTTTTCTAGTTATACTTAATTATATGTTTAAAATATTTCTCAACATCCATAAGAGTTGAAAATTGGCAGGCTTAATAAATAAGATATGTTCTTTTGAAATAAAATAAATTCAATAATGCATCTTCTAAAAGATTGGCGGTATAAAACAGTATATATGGATATATATGCGTAAGAACTGAAAATTTGATAAAACATTTTGGAAAATAAAAAAAAGGGATACCTCAGATTTGCAAAATTTTTTTTTTATTTAATAACTATTATGTCTTCTTTAAGCTCTAACAGTGCCAAGGTGCCCAAACTTACGGTTGTCTAGTTATTTAACCTGTTTGATGTTCCAAAAATGATATTTATTTTAATTTAAAAATCAGGTTTCGACTGTATTTTTTAATAACTTTACTTTAATAATAAATTTACTCAGGAGGTGATGCTGATCAAGAATATATACTTTTGTACACCCGCCACGCCTATTTTTTGGAGTTTCAGACGGAATAAAAAAAATTATATTCCCCTTACGTAGTAAACGTGGTGGTATCAAGAAATATATGTATTAAAAAAAATAATACACTGCTCAAACTGAAATGACAATGAATTAAAAATTATTAAAGAAATATGTTACGTAATTATTACATCATAGTAGGGGCAACATGCAATGTCTTTACATTATGTTCTTTGATGTTTCTTCTTCCCATTTTTTGTTAAGTACATTTTTCTTACTCTCTCATTTTTTCTACAGTTCTTGTGAAAAAATAACAAAAACGTTAAAGCAAAAAGTAAACAAAAGTGAAATAACGCGTTGAGGTCATGGCTGATTAATATATGTTAAGTCGGTTAAAAGAAGCTCGATTGAAATGTCAGAATGGATGAAAGGAAATCGATATAAAAAATCTAAATCACACAATTTTTAGCTGACAGCTACTTTGACAATTCGAACAAAGGCAAAAAAGAGTGCTCTCAAGTGGCTTAACCTATATTAATCGACCTTGTTTGGGGTATAAAAATATGTTATACAATTATTAATTCAGAGAGTGGGATCAACATGAAATCTCTTCACATTATATTCTTTACTGTTTGTTCTTGTTTTTTTTTCCAATGCATTTTTCTAACTCTCTGATTTTTTATACAATTCTTCCGGTTTGTGAAAAAAATAGCAAAATCGAGAAAGCACAAGAGGCTCGTAACAAACTGTAGACATTTTCGTTTGACAAACACACGTAAAAAGCTCAAGAGTTAGTACAAATTCGGATTTATTAATATGCTTCTCATCAGCTCTGATCCTTTAGTTGATTCCTACCGAAAAAAGTCTTTAATTGATGTTAGAAAATTGCATCCGGACGTATTCGTTTTTCTTCTTAATGTTAATGAATAAGTTAAAAATCCCATTCTTAATAATGCTAAGATAAGGGAAAATAAATGAATTCTTAAATTTAACATTAAATTTCGTTTTTGTAAATTTTTAACATTAAATTTCGTTTTCGCAGCTTTTCTATTAAAATTAAAATATTGTTATTTTTATTAAATGAAAAATATGTAAGAGACGTGATAATATTATAATAAAAGCATACATATAGGGCCATTTGTCGAAAAATCGACCATCTGTGTTTTATCACACAGGTAACACAAAGTTAAATTTACCTGTGTTGTCCAAAACCAACTGATTCTCATATTTTAGACTTTTGGTAACCTGCTTACGTGAATAGTTTTATTTACATTACATTACATTTATATATTTTTAACGATTTTTCCAAAAATTGTCAAAAAGAAAGGTAATTTTTTAACCGCTTACCTGAATAGGTAAAAAGAGGAAATTTTAAAAATTAATTTTTTTCTGAATTTCCATTTAATCGAACCATGTATATGGGAAAAGAGTTTGAAAAAATCTTTTATATTTTTTGCAGAAATAATTTTCAAAGTTAGTGGTTGAAAAATCGACTAGCGGACTAAAATGGGTTAAACATCGAAAACTATCAAAAAAAATAACAAAATAATATTTTCCTACTAACTTGTACCAATCGCATCACTGTGCGACCTTTACCGCCACCAAGATGAAGCAAAAGTAATTTTTAATAATTCTTCGTTTTATTCTTAATTCAATGTTTAATAATATGTTTAACATTATTAATTTTTCACAAACAAAATTTTAATGCAGTGTTTTTTTCAATTTAATTCCGAAAGTAAACAAAGTTCAGAATAATACACATAAAATGTTGTTTAATATATAGCAAAATTTTACATGGAATCACCAATATACTAGCGTAGATACCTACATGGAAAGAAAAAATATTTTTTTTTTTACTAAAAAAATTATACTTTTTAGAAAATAATGATAAATAATGACATTACAATTAGTTATGCAGAAGATAATTAATCGATTGATTTCATGTTCAAACGAGCACAGCTCGATAACGTTTAAGCCGTTGGGGGTTTTCATATACCGTTCATATACGGATTTTATTGCCTTTGCAATAAGTTTTCAAAATAATTTTTCTGTAAGTTAGATTTTCTGCTTGAAATAATAAGGTGAATCAAAGTCGTGAAATATTAATTAACCCTGAGCTCCTAAGAATGTGAAAATAGACCCCTCCTCCGGCACATTTTTTTGCTCAGCTCGACATAACCTTTCAACTTCGTAAATAGTTGCACTTAATTGCAGGACACCCTTACTGGTTCAACTTTTAAAAAAAATTTGTTTACTCATTCTCAAATGTAATTCAGATTTGATTAGAAATGAAGATGAAAAAAAAAATGTTTGCTCCGAAATTTTTTTTTTAATAAAGGTACCCTTACTTGCCTATTTTTAAGTATAAATTTTATAATTTGATTAAAATGTGAAATTAATAATGGATAAGCTTTTGTTTTTATTGCTATCATTTTTGGTTCATGAAAAATTTTTTTTCTAAAAATTAGAAAAAATATATTATTTTATTTAATTCAAAATATTTTATTCCTTATTATTTTTTAGATGAAATTATTTTTTATGAACGAAAATTGCATTAAAAAAATTGTGTAGAAAGAAGAAGAAATCATCAAAAATTTAAAGTTTTGCCTTTAGTTTATTTAAAGTTATTCTTAGAATGTTTGGTTTTTTTATACATATGTATATTCAAGTCTTTTAATGAATTAAGAATTAATAAGCCTCAAAAAAAAACACACAAGCATTACGTCAACAATAATTACACATGAACTGCTACAAGTTTGGTAGCTTGAACACATTAGACGCTACGTAACATTTGTATGGAATTTTCTACACAATTTTTTTGAATGCAATTTTCGTTCATAAAAAATAACTAGCTCTAAAAAATAATAAAGAATAAAAAAAAAATTTGTATGGCTGCCGTGGGATTCGAACCCACGACCACGCGAATGTCCCATACAAGTTTCGAACATTTGGAAAAAATTAAAACTTTGCAAAGCGATCCCGGCTGCGCTGTTGGCAATTTTATCAATTCCGCACAAAAACAAATTCTATTGAAGTCTAAAAATAACCAAAACATAAACAAATAACACAGCCTCCAAATTCATTTGTGTTCTTTGCAGCAGCTCCGGTCAGTTGAGCTGAGGAACGAAGCTTGCTTCACTTCTCGCTGACTGCGGAACATATGGGTTTCACTCCTCGCTGGCTCGTCACCTTCTCTCACGAAAAGCTATAAAATTTATATTTGGGAAGTCTTTCTTCTCTATGTTTTTGGATAAAACGTAGTAAAAGCAAAATACATACGTACATATTAGGGTGTCTTCATTTTTTCGTATGATGTTGAAATAAATGTAAATAAAATTTCTTGTACCTACCCTATAGGAACAAACTAATTTGTTTTTAAGAACAACTAATTAAAAAAATTAATTTAAAATAAACTAGTATATGAACTAGTTTGAATTATATTAAGGCGGCATCCACTTCAATTCTAAATACTTTTTATTGCATTATATATGAAGTAATTGAAATACTACTTAAAAACAAGTGGTTGATAAACTACTTTGAATTATATTAAGGCGGCAACTACTCTGATTTGGACATGTTTTAATTGCAAATTTTTATTAGATTACAAGTTTATAAATATTTAACCATGTTATTTCATCAACTATTATTAACTTTAGGCTTCACTAACATTTTGTTTCAAAAAGACATATTTTTTTATTTACGACATTGAACTGCAAGACAGACGTGGTAAACACACTTTAAAACTGATCAAAACCCTGTGAAAAGCCTCAAAACTGTGTGAAAAGATTAAAACGTCTTTATTATTTAAGATATTCAAATTACAAACTGGTAGTGTTTAACAAACATTGCACAATTTGGACTCTGTACGGAAATTGATGCATTGCTTAACCATTCAGCAAACACCTCATAACTTCATGATTTATGTATTTTTCAAAACAGCCTTTTTAAAAATATTTTACAAACAGAAATTTAAAATTTTTATGCTTTTAAATTCATTTTCAGTAAGTGGAATATTAAATACTTTTCAATTGGTTATTTTAAAGTAATTAAAAAAATAGTTTAAATATATCTAATTTAACAAGTAGTTGAAAATATATGCAGACGAAAGTCGATTGACTTATTTAGCGGACATCACCATACAAAATATGTTAGCTTGTTCTATGGAAAAAAGTCAGAATTTTAACTAGTTGTGGTTGACAAAAAACTACTTTTTCAACTACTTTTAAATTAGTTGTTTTTTTTTTATGAGTTGGTAATATCATAAAGTATAAACGCTGCAGGCCTGATCTTACGTATGTATTACAAATTTTGCCATAATTCAACTTCAACAGGGTTAAAGCTGCTGTATTTTTAACGATAATTTTAAAGTGTATCTTCTTGTAAATTTGATCAGACGAAATTTTTTTTAAAAAAAAAGTTCCGCACGCACTTAAGAATTTGAACTGAATTTTCAAACTTTCACGACTTTTAGGAACAATTTACTTTTAGCTAAAATCGCCCTTTTTCAAAATCTTTCTTAAATGGGTATTTTGATATAAAAAAGCTAATAGTGAAAAAATTTCGGCGCGCTCTCAAGTGGTTTAGATGTTACAGTGCTCGAAAGTTGGGAAAATGGACATGAAAAACTTGTTTTTTTTTTTCATTTTCCTACAAATCTTAGCATTGTAGGTATGAAAAGAAATTATGCAGTTAACTATTCAACGAGCTAACAATTATTAAATTCCATCCATTACTTTTAAAGATATATCATTTTAGATATTTGTGGCACCTGTGCATAGAGTGCTAAGTCGGATTTTGTGAATTTTGAGCTATCTGCATCACTAGAATCGTAATTTTTTTTATCTTTCCTTGTGTCTAACGGGATACGTGTTTTGTCCATTACAATGAAGAATATTCCTTTATGAATCGTGGGCTGATACTCCAATCTTGAACTTTTACTTATGAAAAGAGAGTTTTAATCCAGGGGCCCTACTCTCTATTGTGATGCGACAAAAAATTCGCAATTTGATTTGATTGTACGGATTTGCGTACGCACCAAATTTCATTTTCGCATCGCATTGATTGCCGCATCGCAATACAGAGTAGGACCCGTTTTCCTAAAAACGCAATTTCCCCACTTAGCTGTCTATGCACAGGTGCCACAGATATTATGTACAATTTAATGTTTATACTTACGTTTGGTTATTTCGTAAAGGGGTGGACCGCCAAGTGTATATGTAAACAGCTATATCTTTAAAAGTAATGCCATGGATTTTAATGATTGATTGGTTGAATAGGTAATAGCATAGCATTTCTTTTTATACCAATAATGCTAGGTTTTTTATGTAAATTTAAAAAAGAAATGAAGTGTTTTAAGTCCATTTCCCAACTTTTGAGCCCTATAACTTCTAACCCAATTTAGAGAGGCCACTAAATTTTCAATTTTATTATAAAAATTATTAGAAAGGCTTAATACACATAATCCACGAAAAAAAGTTAAAAAAATAAATTTTAGCATAAAATAAATTATGCCTATCTGTTTTCTTATTTTTGTCAAGTGCATTTGGGCCTCCTAAGCCCAAGTATACGGAAAAAATTGTCAATCCCGAATGGTTTAGAAGACAAAACTCGCGGAAGTTTGAATTCTGTGCAATTGTTTAAGTGTGTAAGCTGGAATTAGATAAAATCGCAGCGAAATGGTCAAAATGATATTTTCTCTGTGTGACCTGTTAAATGTGTTTTTAACTTTCCTTACAAGGGCACTAATTTTATCGTAAGAAAATAATTTGATATACACAATGAGCGCGAAAGGCGATAAATTTTTATTAAAAAGCAAAATTTTTAATAGATTGTTAATATCAGCAAGAATGAGCGCCGCAGGTGAAAAATTATGGCAATTTTACTGCACAAATAGGTTTAAACGACCCATATACATAAAATAAAAACAAGAGAAAATAATTAAGCGTGGGCGCTAAATCAAAACTATGCCGATATGTATTGTTTAAAAATTGGAAACTGAATCAAGGAAACCACAATTTCTTTGGTTCTTTGAACACTTTTTCCTTTATGAAAAAAAAACCACTATGGAAAACATACAAATATATAAAATTCAGTTTTCTAACCTTTTAAAGTCTTGAAATAAAAATATATGAAACTTTTAAAAGGTATGTAAATCCAAAATTATTTAGAATTTTCTTAAAAATCCGACTATGTCGCGCGCTTTTAGAATAAATTCTAATTTAATTATTATAACTCTAGATAAGGATGGGTATAAGTGAAAGTAACAGTAATTTTTAAATCTTCTTTAGAACGCTTTCGAAATAAGCTTTGCAAATAATAGTGTTATATCTTCATCCTCAACGGGATTGTCGTTACAGAAAAGAAACAACATATAGTGAACTCACAGAAAAGAAGGCTACGTGAATGATAGAATGAACCAGATAGTAGTGACAATTCATTGGGTGATCGTTGGTTGTCAAAAAGAGTACAAAGTAGAAAACCTAAAACGAGCATGATGCAACCAACGAGGAACTTACACGGTCAATCATTTGACATCAAGCATGTATACGTGTGGATTGGTATTATTCCTTAAGGGACGAGTAGATCATGTTAAATAACTGCGCAAAAATTGAAATATTTTGATTTTCGGCTGTGTTTGTGCAAACCGTCTGTATAGCATAGATAGGCATAGTGCATTGAATTATAAGTGCATTAAAAAAAATCATTACCACTATTTACCTAGTGCTTCTAGCTTTAGAAGCCCAACCTCAAATATTTTTTTTTTAATTTTTATTAGATGTATATGGGCCTCATAAGCCTAATAAGTAATCGCAATGGAAAAATTACATTACCATTAATATATAATGGTAAAGGAAGAAAAAGTTGCATTACCACTAAAATTTAGTGGTAATGAAATATTTTAATGATAATAGAAAAAATTTGCATTACCACTAAAAATTTAATGATTATGAAAAATATTAACAAAATTTAGTAATATACCATTAAAATTTAGTGGTACAGAAAAATTTTAATGGTAAAGTAATTATATTTTTATTATAATTAAATTTTTAGTGGTAAGGCAAATTTTTTCTATTATCATTAAAATTTTTCATTACCACTTAATTTTAGTGGTAGTGCGATTTTTCTTCCATTACCATCGTATATTAATGGTAATGCAATTTTTTTCCATTACCATAACATATTAATGGCAATAGCATTTTTTCCCCCATTTTCATAACATATTAATGGCAATGCAATTTTATTTTGCATTACCACTAGGTAGATAGGGGTAATGGAAATTTAAAGGTAATGAAAAATGTCCATGTATGTTGTATAGTGTGTGTTGAAATTCACACTGTCCTGTCATAAACGCGAAAATTTTGTTCAGAGAAGACGTGTTTTAAAGAAAAGTGTATAAAAATGGAAGCTGAAAAAAAAATTTTGTTTAATTCATAGAACTTTTCTCTATCCAGTGAATGAAGACTTTGTAGTACATTGTCGTCGTTATGGCAATAAAAAAGCCTTGTATGCGCAGATTGCAATAAAAAAGCCTTGTTTGCGTAGTTTATTTTCCAAATTACACACATGAATCACCGTCAAATTTTCATTCTTCATTATTTTTCATGGTAGCCGTGGCGTAGTGGGTAAAGTGTGTGGCCCTTACGCCAGGGAACCCTGGTTCAAATACCATCTTGACACAGAAAGTTTTTCAATTGAATTAATTTTTGTGTGCGGACGTCACCTCTCCGCAGACAATGGCAAACCTCAGAGAGTAAAAACTGCCATGAAAAGCTACTTGAGAACATACGTCGATCGGAGTCGGCATAAAACTTGTAGGCCCATTTCACGATCTTTTTTGTTCAAACATGTCACAAGCGTACACAACACAATTGATTTTAAGAAGCTAGGTCAAAGTCCTTTCAAGGTTTGAAATGGCCCTTTTGTTTTTTTTTTTGTTTTATTTTCCATGGAATGCAGACGTGCAATGAATGACACAGACGATTGCATAGAATATATTGCATTACAAGTTGCATTAAAAAACGTAAAAATAAAAGAGTTAGGATGAAAGAGTGGTTTAAGAAAAGAAATGACCTATGAAATGAAACTCTTAAAAGTGTTTCTGCAAACATTTCTGCAAAGATTTTTGATAAACTTCAAAAATGTTTGATAAACTTCAATAAACTCTGCCACAAATTTTTCCGACCTCTCCAATTTTTTTCACCGCTTCTT
Source organism: Coremacera marginata (assembly GCA_914767935.1). Classification (NCBI taxonomy): domain Eukaryota; kingdom Metazoa; phylum Arthropoda; class Insecta; order Diptera; family Sciomyzidae; genus Coremacera; species Coremacera marginata. The sequence continues at coordinate 142,587,609 of OU612045.1, forward strand.
TATTTTCTGTAGACATGATTACCGAACGATGAAAACAAACGAACTGCGAAAAAATTGTCAATCAAACACACACATAAAGCCGTTGGACAAGCATAATCATTTTATTTTGGTCAATCATGATAGCAACGAGTTTAAGTAACGCATACAAACAAATATTCAATAATATATCAATATATAAATGATTGATGTCAAATAATTGATCGTGCAAGATCCGCTTAGGGAATAATACAAATCTGCACGTATACATGCTTGATGTCCAATGACTGAACGTGTAAAGTCCGCATTAAGAGGGTTCCTGTGTATCATAGTGCCGTTTCTTTCTGGTCAGTGCTAATTGGAATATCCATTTTAAAGGGTAGTGTCGCTTATCTTTTTCATCGTTGAAGCTCGTCAGTATTGCCAAGTAGTCCGGTGAATTGGATTTGTTACAAGTTTCAGTGGCGGCATGTTATAACTTCGTAATCTTCAATGTTCGACAATATGTTGAAAAACATAATAATTCAAAACGTCACGATTTCTCAAAATATTAATCCGTTATCAAATTTTACTCAAAATTTATATAAATTTCATCAATAGATTAAAAAAGAAATTACTCTTAAAATACCTTTTTTGAAAATGCTCAGGTTCACTGACACTAGCGAACGAACAAATACTGCAAAGGTAGAAGTGAGCGAAAAATTAAAAAAATCCAAAACAGCTTTCAATTGAAGTGAAAATATCGAACATATAAATAAGTATTTTACTCAATATTGTATTTGACATTATTTAATCAATATATTCTCTTGCAACTATTGTAATTTCAAACAGTAAAATATTTTGAAAAAAAGCAAATATCAATAACATTTTTTTATGTTCTGAAAAATCGCAAGTGCTTAGAATACTGGAAGAGAAGTGAGTTCTGATTATAGTGATCTTATATATAGAAAAGATTTTAATGTGTTTTTTAAGAAACTTTTGTGTGATTTGTTTTAATCACTGGAATATTCGGTGTGATTATTTAATAAATATGAGAATTTAATTCAAAGAATCTACGAAAAATATTTATATTTTCTCCTTGGAATACGATTTTTTAAAAAATTTGCTAAGTACCTATGTTTGGTGTAGACTGTGTATGGTACAAAAATTAACATGATAAAAAAAGCTTTTAAACAAAGAAAACATGATTTGAAATCATTTGTTATATACCAATAAAAATGATTAAGTGATTATTAACAGGGGTACTCACGATAATCCGTTCTCTTCACTATTCATCATGGCTATAAAATATGACATTACAATAGTTACAGTGAATCTATTGAATATTTGTATAAAAATCAGAAAATGTCATGTAAAGCGGTAAGCTTTAAATTTAAATTTGTTGCTTATATATTAGATGTTGCGAAAGTTATAAATATATAAACTTACCGATATTGTAGTAAATTCAATAAACTAGACTATATGGCAACTCTACAAGAACAACATTTTAGATATGAAATTTTCAGCACATGTGTTATCTCTTTCCCCCATACTAAAAGTCAAAAAGGTTTCGCGCCAATTTTTATAATTGCCAAATTTTAAAAATATATATATATGTTAAGATTTCCCGCAATTTTATCTTCATTGAATTCATAGGTCATCTCTTTTTGTCTAATGTATGCTCACATATCTGGTTAGTGTATCTCTTCAAAGATTTTTTCCTTTTCTTGCATAGTCAACATAACAGGGTGAATAAAACAAATATTAATGCTAATAACGATATTACTCTAAAAGCTTAAAAAGCTTTTTAATCAAATTATGCAATACAAAACCCTTCAAAATTTTCAACACAAAAACTAAACGAGAAATATCATAGCATACTTTCAGATGTTAATATATACGAAACAATTACTAAACTTTGAGAATACATTTTTTAAAAAAATGTGATTGAGAACATTTCAATCACAATTTTCTAAATTTTATCATGAAAGACAGACAAGTTTATTAAAGCCAAACTCAAAATTGGCACTAATCTATGGAACTCAAAACACAATAACACTAGATTTTTCTCACTTCAGCCCGAATTTCGGTACCAAGGACGATAGACACGGGCTTGTGCATACCACAAGTCGATTTTCCAAATAAAGATTGATTTTTAAGCAAAAATTCAGGATGAGAACTTTTGTTTTGGGGTAAGTTTTGGGGTGTGGAAATCTGATTTTCATATAAATATCACATTTTTTCGCAATTCGGCTAAGATTTCGGTACCAAGGACGATAGACCGGAGCTTTTGAATACCTCCAGTCGATTTTCTGCACAATTGTTGATTTTAAGGCAAAAATTCAGGATGAGAACTTTTCATCTTCTATTCTTTTCTTTTGGTTTTTACTGAAAAAAACAAATTTTGCTGAACCGAGTATTTCACTTCTAGGTCGTTTTACGGTATGAAGGACGATTGATAGCAATTTGGGGAAGAAGACACAAAATCATCCTTTTGGCATCAGCTATCACATGCCAAAAATCCAGGATGAGAACTTTCGTTTTGGGGTCAGTTTCGGGGTTTGGAATTCTGATTTTCATACAAGAATACCATTTTTTTTGCACTTCGGTCTGAATTTCGGTACCAAGGACGATAGACCCGGGCTTGAACATACCACCAGTTGATGTTCCATATAAATATTGATTTTTAAACAAAAATCCAGGATGAGAACTTTTGTTTTGGGGTATGATTTTTGGTGTTGATTTCTGATTTTCATACGAAAATCCCTTTTTTTTGCAGCTTGGCCCAAAATTCGGTACCAAGGACGATAGACCCGGGCTGGAGCATACCACCAGTCGATTTTCCAAATAAAGATTGATTTTTGAGCAAAAATTCAGGATGAGAACTTTTGTTTTGGGGTAAGTTTTGGGGTGTGGAAATCTGATTTTCATATAAAAATCACATTTTTTCTCATTTCGGCTAAGATTTCGGTACCAAGGACGATAGACCGGAGCTTTTGAATACCTCCAGTCGATTTTCTGCACAATTGTTGATTTTAAGGCAAAAATTCAGGATGAGAACTTTTCATCTTCTATCCTTTTCGTTTGGTTTTTACTGAAAAAAACAAATTTTGCTGAACCGAGTATTTCACTTCTAGGTCGTTTTACGGTATGAAGGACGATTGATAGCAATTTGGGGAAGAAGACACAAAATCATCCTTTTGGCATCAGCTATCACATGCCAAAAATCCAGGATGAGAACTTTCGTTTTGGGGTCAGTTTCGGGGTTTGGAATTCTGATTTTCATACAAGAATACCATTTTTTTTGCACTTCGGTCTGAATTTCGGTACCAAGGACGATAGACCCGGGCTTGAACATACCACCAGTTGATTTTCCATATAAAGATTGATTTTTAAACAAAAATCCAGGATGAGAACTTTTGTTTTGGGGTATGATTTTTGGTGTTGATTTCTGATTTTCATACGAAAATCCCTTTTTTTCGCAGTTTGGCCCAAATTTCGGTACCAAGGACGATAGACCCGGGCTTGAGCATACCACTAGTCGATTTTCCAAATAAAGGTTGATTTTTGAGCAAAAATTCAGGATGAGAACTTATGTTTTGGGGTAAGTTTTGGGGTGTGGAAATCTGATTTTCATATAAATATCACATTTTTTCGCAATTCGGCTAAGATTTCGGTACCAAGGACGATAGACCGGAGCTTTTGAATACCTCCAGTCGATTTTCTGCACAATTGTTGGTTTTTAGGCAAAAATTCAGGATGAGAACTTTTCATCTTCTATCCTTTTCGTTTGGTTTTTACTGAAAAAAACAAATTTTGCTGAACCGAGTATTTCACTTCTAGGTCGTTTTACGGTATGAAGGACGATTGATAGCAATTTGGGGAAGAAGACACAAAATCATCCTTTTGGCATCAGCTATCACATGCCAAAAATCCAGGATGAGAACTTTCGTTTTGGGGTCAGTTTCGGGGTTTGGAATTCTGATTTTCATACAAGAATACCATTTTTTTTGCACTTCGGTCTGAATTTCGGTACCAAGGACGATAGACCCGGGCTTGAACATACCACCAGTTGATTTTCCATATAAAGATTGATTTTTAAACAAAAATCCAGGATGAGAACTTTTGTTTTGGGGTATGATTTTTGGTGTTGATTTCTGATTTTCATACGAAAATCCCTTTTTTTCGCAGTTTGGCCCAAATTTCGGTACCAAGGACGATAGACCCGGGCTTGAGCATACCACTAGTCGATTTTCCAAATAAAGGTTGATTTTTGAGCAAAAATTCAGGATGAGAACTTATGTTTTGGGGTAAGTTTTGGGGTGTGGAAATCTGATTTTCATATAAATATCACATTTTTTCGCAATTCGGCTAAGATTTCGGTACCAAGGACGATAGACCGGAGCTTTTGAATACCTCCAGTCGATTTTCTGCACAATTGTTGGTTTTTAGGCAAAAATTCAGGATGAGAACTTTTCATCTTCTATCCTTTTCGTTTGGTTTTTACTGAAAAAAACAAATTTTGCTGAACCGAGTATTTCACTTCTAGGTCGTTTTACGGTATGAAGGACGATTGATAGCAATTTGGGGAAGAAGACACAAAATCATCCTTTTGGCATCAGCTATCACATGCCAAAAATCCAGGATGAGAACTTTCGTTTTGGGGTCAGTTTCGGGGTTTGGAATTCTGATTTTCATACAAGAATACCATTTTTTTTGCACTTCGGTCTGAATTTCGGTACCAAGGACGATAGACCCGGGCTTGAACATACCACCAGTTGATGTTCCATATAAAGATTGATTTTTAAACAAAAATCCAGGATGAGAACTTTTGTTTTGGGGTATGATTTTTGGTGTTGATTTCTGATTTTCATACGAAAATCCCTTTTTTTCGCAGTTTGGCCCAAAATTCGGTACCAAGGACGATAGACCCGGGCTGGAGCATACCACCAGTCGATTTTCCAAATAAAGATTGATTTTTGAGCAAAAATTCAGGATGAGAACTTTTGTTTTGGGGTAAGTTTTGGGGTGTGGAAATCTGATTTTCATATAAATATCACATTTTTTCGCAATTCGGCTAAGATTTCGGTACCAAGGACGATAGACCGGAGCTTTTGAATACCTCCAGTCGATTTTCTGCACAATTGTTGATTTTAAGGCAAAAATTCAGGATGAGAACTTTTCATCTTCTATTCTTTTCTTTTGGTTTTTACTGAAAAAAACAAATTTTGCTGAACCGAGTATTTCACTTCTAGGTCGTTTTACGGTATGAAGGACGATTGATAGCAATTTGGGGAAGAAGACACAAAATCATCCTTTTGGCATTAGCTATCACATGCCAAAAATCCAGGATGAGAACTTTCGTTTTGGGGTCAGTTTCGGGGTTTGGAATTCTGATTTTCATACAAGAATACCATTTTTTTTGCACTTCGGTCTGAATTTCGGTACCAAGGACGATAGACCCGGGCTTGAACATACCACCAGTTGATTTTCCATATAAAGATTGATTTTTAAACAAAAATCCAGGATGAGAACTTTTGTTTTGGGGTATGATTTTTGGTGTTGATTTCTGATTTTCATACGAAAATCCCTTTTTTTCGCAGTTTGGCCCAAATTTCGGTACCAAGGACGATAGACCCGGGCTTGAACATACCACTAGTCGATTTTCCAAATAAAGATTGATTTTTGAGCAAAAATTCAGGATGAGAACTTTTGTTTTGGGGTAAGTTTTGGGGTGTGGAAATCTGATTTTCATATAAATATCACATTTTTTCGCAATTCGGCTAAGATTTCGGTACCAAGGACGATAGACCGGAGCTTTTGAATACCTCCAGTCGATTTTCTGCACAATTGTTGATTTTAAGGCAAAAATTCAGGATGAGAACTTTTCATCTTCTATTCTTTTCTTTTGGTTTTTACTGAAAAAAACAAATTTTGCTGAACCGAGTATTTCACTTCTAGGTCGTTTTACGGTATGAAGGACGATTGATAGCAATTTGGGGAAGAAGACACAAAATCATCCTTTTGGCATCAGCTATCACATGCCAAAAATCCAGGATGAGAACTTTCGTTTTGGGGTCAGTTTCGGGGTTTGGAATTCTGATTTTCATACAAGAATACCATTTTTTTTGCACTTCGGTCTGAATTTCGGTACCAAGGACGATAGACCCGGGCTTGAACATACCACCAGTTGATGTTCCATATAAAGATTGATTTTTAAACAAAAATCCAGGATGAGAACTTTTGTTTTGGGGTATGATTTTTGGTGTTGATTTCTGATTTTAAACGAAAATCCCTTTTTTTCGCAGTTTGGCCCAAAATTCGGTACCAAGGACGATAGACCCGGGCTTGAGCATACCACTAGTCGATTTTCCAAATAAAGATTGATTTTTGAGCAAAAATTCAGGATGAGAACTTTTGTTTTGGGGTAAGTTTTGGGGTGTGGAAATCTGATTTTCATATAAATATCACATTTTTTCGCAATTCGGCTAAGATTTCGGTACCAAGGACGATAGACCGGAGCTTTTGAATACCTCCAGTCGATTTTCTGCACAATTGTTGATTTTAAGGCAAAAATTCAGGATGAGAACTTTTCATCTTCTATTCTTTTCTTTTGGTTTTTACTGAAAAAAACAAATTTTGCTGAACCGAGTATTTCACTTCTAGGTCGTTTTTACGGTATGAAGGACGATTGATAGCAATTTGGGGAAGAAGACACAAAATCATCCTTTTGGCATTAGCTATCACATGCCAAAAATCCAGGATGAGAACTTTCGTTTTGGGGTCAGTTTCGGGGTTTGGAATTCTGATTTTCATACAAGAATACCATTTTTTTTTGCACTTCGGTCTGAATTTCGGTACCAAGGACGACAGACCCGGGCTTGAACATACCACCAGTTGATTTTCCATATAAAGATTGATTTTTAAACAAAAATCCAGGATGAGAACTTTTGTTTTGGGGTATGATTTTTGGTGTTGATTTCTGATTTTCATACGAAAATCCCTTTTTTTCGCAGTTTGGCCCAAATTTCGGTACCAAGGACGATAGACCCGGGCTTGAACATACCACTAGTCGATTTTCCAAATAAAGATTGATTTTTGAGCAAAAATTCAGGATGAGAACTTTTGTTTTGGGGTAAGTTTTGGGGTGTGGAAATCTGATTTTCATATAAATATCACATTTTTTCGCAATTCGGCTAAGATTTCGGTACCAAGGACGATAGACCGGAGCTTTTGAATACCTCCAGTCGATTTTCTGCACAATTGTTGGTTTTTAGGCAAAAATTCAGGATGAGAACTTTTCATCTTCTATCCTTTTCGTTTGGTTTTTACTGAAAAAAACAAATTTTGCTGAACCGAGTATTTCACTTCTAGGTCGTTTTACGGTATGAAGGACGATTGATAGCAATTTGGGGAAGAAGACACAAAATCATCCTTTTGGCATCAGCTATCACATGCCAAAAATCCAGGATGAGAACTTTCGTTTTGGGGTCAGTTTCGGGGTTTGGAATTCTTATTTTCATACAAGAATACCATTTTTTTTGCACTTCGGTCTGAATTTCGGTACCAAGGACGATAGACCCGGGCTTGAACATACCACCAGTTGATTTTCCATATAAAGATTGATTTTTAAACAAAAATCCAGGATGAGAACTTTTGTTTTGGGGTATGATTTTTGGTGTTGATTTCTGATTTTCATACGAAAATCCCTTTTTTTTCGCAGTTTGGCCCAAAATTCGGTACCAAGGACGATAGACCCGGGCTTGAGCATACCACTAGTCGATTTTCCAAATAAAGGTTGATTTTTGAGCAAAAATTCAGGATGAGAACTTATGTTTTGGGGTAAGTTTTGGGGTGTGGAAATCTGATTTTCATATAAATATCACATTTTTTCGCAATTCGGCTAAGATTTCGGTACCAAGGACGATAGACCGGAGCTTTTGAATACCTCCAGTCGATTTTCTGCACAATTGTTGGTTTTTAGGCAAAAATTCAGGATGAGAACTTTTCATCTTCTATCCTTTTCGTTTGGTTTTTACTGAAAAAAACAAATTTTGCTGAACCGAGTATTTCACTTCTAGGTCGTTTTACGGTATGAAGGACGATTGATAGCAATTTGGGGAAGAAGACACAAAATCATCCTTTTGGCATCAGCTATCACATGCCAAAAATCCAGGATGAGAACTTTCGTTTTGGGGTCAGTTTCGGGGTTTGGAATTCTGATTTTCATACAAGAATACCATTTTTTTTGCACTTCGGTCTGAATTTCGGTACCAAGGACGATAGACCCGGGCTTGAACATACCACCAGTTGATTTTCCATATAAAGATTGATTTTTAAACAAAAATCCAGGATGAGAACTTTTGTTTTGGGGTATGATTTTTGGTGTTGATTTCTGATTTTCATACGAAAATCCCTTTTTTTCGCAGTTTGGCCCAAATTTCGGTACCAAGGACGATAGACCCGGGCTTGAGCATACCACTAGTCGATTTTCCAAATAAAGGTTGATTTTTGAGCAAAAATTCAGGATGAGAACTTATGTTTTGGGGTAAGTTTTGGGGTGTGGAAATCTGATTTTCATATAAATATCACATTTTTTCGCAATTCGGCTAAGATTTCGGTACCAAGGACGATAGACCGGAGCTTTTGAATACCTCCAGTCGATTTTCTGCACAATTGTTGGTTTTTAGGCAAAAATTCAGGATGAGAACTTTTCATCTTCTATCCTTTTCGTTTGGTTTTTACTGAAAAAAACAAATTTTGCTGAACCGAGTATTTCACTTCTAGGTCGTTTTACGGTATGAAGGACGATTGATAGCAATTTGGGGAAGAAGACACAAAATCATCCTTTTGGCATCAGCTATCACATGCCAAAAATCCAGGATGAGAACTTTCGTTTTGGGGTCAGTTTCGGGGTTTGGAATTCTGATTTTCATACAAGAATACCATTTTTTTTGCACTTCGGTCTGAATTTCGGTACCAAGGACGATAGACCCGGGCTTGAACATACCACCAGTTGATTTTCCATATAAAGATTGATTTTTAAACAAAAATCCAGGATGAGAACTTTTGTTTTGGGGTATGATTTTTGGTGTTGATTTCTGATTTTCATACGAAAATCCCTTTTTTTCGCAGTTTGGCCCAAATTTCGGTACCAAGGACGATAGACCCGGGCTTGAGCATACCACTAGTCGATTTTCCAAATAAAGGTTGATTTTTGAGCAAAAATTCAGGATGAGAACTTATGTTTTGGGGTAAGTTTTGGGGTGTGGAAATCTGATTTTCATATAAATATCACATTTTTTCGCAATTCGGCTAAGATTTCGGTACCAAGGACGATAGACCGGAGCTTTTGAATACCTCCAGTCGATTTTCTGCACAATTGTTGGTTTTTAGGCAAAAATTCAGGATGAGAACTTTTCATCTTCTATCCTTTTCGTTTGGTTTTTACTGAAAAAAATAAATTTTGCTGAACCGAGTATTTCACTTCTAGGTCGTTTTACGGTATGAAGGACGATTGATAGCAATTTGGGGAAGAAGACACAAAATCATCCTTTTGGCATCAGCTATCACATGCCAAAAATCCAGGATGAGAACTTTCGTTTTGGGGTCAGTTTCGGGGTTTGGAATTCTGATTTTCATACAAGAATACCATTTTTTTTGCACTTCGGTCTGAATTTCGGTACCAAGGACGATAGACCCGGGCTTGAACATACCACCAGTTGATTTTCCATATAAAGATTGATTTTTAAACAAAAATCCAGGATGAGAACTTTTGTTTTGGGGTATGATTTTTGGTGTTGATTTCTGATTTTCATACGAAAATCCCTTTTTTTCGCAGTTTGGCCCAAAATTCGGTACCAAGGACGATAGACCCGGGCTTGAGCATACCACTAGTCGATTTTCCAAATAAAGATTGATTTTTGAGCAAAAATTCAGGATGAGAACTTATGTTTTGGGGTAAGTTTTGGGGTGTGGAAATCTGATTTTCATATAAATATCACATTTTTTCGCAATTCGGCTAAGATTTCGGTACCAAGGACGATAGACCGGAGCTTTTGAATACCTCCAGTCGATTTTCTGCATAATTGTTGATTTTTAGGCAAAAATTCAGGATGAGAACTTTTCATCTTCTATACTTTTCTTATGTTTTTACTGAAAAAAACAAATTTTGCTGAACCGAGTATTTCACTTCTAGGTCGTTAACTGTATGATATACGATTGATAGTTAATTTAAGAATGAACAAATTTAGCATATATATTTAGTTTTTTAAGTTAAAATTTTATTAAAAACCTTTTCTTGTATTTGCGGCGAATTCAAAATGCAGATATGATTTGCGGCGAATTGAGCAAAAAGTTGGGCTGAAGATTTTGGGCTATCTTCACAGAAGTATTTTCAAATGAGTTTTGTGCCCAATGAGGTTTTATAAAGCAAACAAAAAAAAAAAAAAAAACAACCCAATTTCAAACTTTTTAGTAAAGCACAAAACTGAATGGCAGCCAATGGCAAAATTAATAAGCCAAAAATTTACTCAGTCATTCGCATGTCTATGCATACATTGACAAAGTTATTGGTAAACACACACACACACACGCACAAAAATGAACATGTTGTGCTTAAATCCAACAGCTTTCTCCGACATTGTTAAATTTAGTTTTTTTTTTTTTTTTTGTTGTGGCTCATAGTGATTTTTTGGCAAACAATATCTTATTATTACCAGCAAGTGCACAAATTGTTAAAATGCTTTTTTATAATAACTTTTGTGTTCTTTATTTAAATTCTGTGTTTTTCAAGTATTTGAGAAAACTTAGCTCTAATCAATGTTACTATTGTTGATCTCGGAATTAACATAATATAAAAACAAACAATTACACAAAGTGAAATATTTGTGAAATGCTTGTGTATTCTTAACAGATACTCTTAAGAGTGATTTTAAGAAAGTTGACCCAAAAAATCTTCAAAGAGTTGACAATATTAAGTAGTTCAATAGGAATGAGATCTATTTATATAAAAAACATCTTACATATGTTAACTTGCTTGTAACAGACGATTTCAGCATTTACAACTTACACCTGCCGTAAGGCTTAAGTAAGTTGAGTTATCCAAAACCTAGGGTAATAGTTCATGAAACAGACAACCATGAACTTTGTGCTACCACAACACGGACCCGTTTACATTTTAGCAAGTAAAACGTACGGGGTATCCGGTGTGGCAACACGAACATGGAAGCTGCTTCACAAACACAAAGCATCACCCAGTGCCCTGCTGATTAGGAGCATTATGAATAATTACATACTGCCCGTAATAGCAGTACCAGTTTAGACTTCCGTAGTGACGTACTTCCATCCATCTACTGGTGGAGACGAGACCTACCCAATCTCTTGCATATTAAGACAGATATGCCAGCCCGATCGTACCATTGCGCGACCCCGCCAGTCAATCTAGACCTGTTTAGCATTCACACAACAACAACCAGTACGAGACTCCCCGAAGGGCCAGCCCACGACAGTCATCTGGGCAACTCGATCCCGTCAGATGAGGATCCACAACATCCCCGCAAGAAGACCAAGAAGACACAAATGCAATTATGAAAAAGTGCCTTCTTATGCATGACTGTGCTCAATGAGCACTTAGAGGCTAGTCTAACAGTTTGCAGGTGCCGACTCAGCTGGAAACTATTGCACATGACTGGTACCTATATTGGAGGACCTTTGCAATTGCCACTCTCACTCTGGCAGTTCGGAAAGTCAACATTTAGACACAGAGTATTGGCCACTGTTCTCAGGGACTGCCGTGCTCAGTATGAGAACCCTTAGTTTAAAACAACCAACAAACAACACTTCCCTCAGTGACTGCCGTGCCAGTTTGAGGGTGCGAGTCAAACACTTGACAAGCAACACTTCGGAAACTTTGACGCACGCATGCCAACATTTCACATCCAGATTTATCAGATTTAATGATCAGAATCTGATCCGCACCTGCAGCCATCCAGAAAATCCCTAAATAAAAGACTGCGGCCCAATGATCAGAATCTGATCCGCACCTGCAGCCAGTCAGAAAATCCCTAAATAAAAGACTGAGGCACAATGATCAGAATCTGATCCGCACCTGCAGCTAGCCAGATAAAAGACTGCGGCACAGCGATCAGAATCTGATCCGCACCTGCAGTCAACATGCATTTGCACTGACTAATTGTCAATGCAGACAAAATTACTTAGAAATGCTGTGATGTGTGTTGTGGTTGAGGCCCATTGACCAGGTCCGCACCTCATACCACGTGCAATCCACACATGGTGAACACTTACCTAGACGGAAGGCTGAAGCAAGCGACCAACAGGCAGCCATTTATTCATCGGAGTGATAAAACCCTTTGTGAATCATACGATCATAAATAATGATATCTGCCTGTTGGTACCTAATTGCCTAGCGACTCTAACATAGTTGTAGGTGCGTCTGCCTATCTCATACACATGTTTGTGTGTCGGCCTATCTAATACACAGGTTTGTGTGTCGGTCTATCTGATGCACAGGTTTGTGTGCCGGTTTAGCTGGTATGAAAGTGTGTGTCGGCTGTATGTGCAACTGTAGGCATACTACAGGGTACTTAAATAAATTGATAATACTTATAACTATACAATTTATTATTAACATTCATTGATAAATAATAATATTAATAACTATTAATATTACATTAATGAATACTAACTTTATAATATTCATAACTATATATTTTATTACTAACAACCATTAGGGAAAATGTGTGAATTTTGCTTGTGCTCAATTCCATTATATATCTATTAGAGTAGGCAGAGTTTGTTTTATTTTTACTCTTAGATGAGTTATTCAAGTTATAACTCTTTTAGGCTGTGGTAGCCGTGGCCTACCAATTAGTGCGCCCGACCTCACACAATGTGCTCAGGTTTGAATCAGGACGGCGCTCAATATATTATGTATTTATTATTTTTTTTCTTTTTTTTATTTTTATATTTTTTTATTATTATTATTTTTTTTAAATTTCTTATGAATAATAATATATAAATTTTTTCCAATGGAAAAATATAGAGGGAACTTGTAACGCAAAAAAAAAAAAAATAAACACAGCTCGTTTGACCTGCATGCAAGATGCCCAGATTCGAATCCAGACGGCGCACAATATATTATGTATATATTTATTTTTTCTTTTTTTTTTTTGTTGTTATTAATATTTTTTCCAATTTCTTATGAATAATAATATGTAAATTTTCTCCAATGGAAAGAGGAAAATTGTAACGCCTCGTTACAATACATATGCATCTTTTTAAGTGAGTGTAGGTTGCGTTGTTTTCTTTTTGTCTGCTTTGTCCATTACACTTTTAATATTCACATTAATCTTCATGCCAACTTAACAAAATTCCTATACTAACTTGTTTCCTGATTGATCGAAGTTATGAGCTATGGGGACTGACTAGGAACATCTATAGGACTGGTCTGAGTTAAGGGCTTTGGGAATTTAATAGATTACTTAAAATTCGTCAGATATCGTACGAACTAATGGCTGAGAAAGAATTTTAGATAAAGTAATTAGGAATATTTTCTCAGAATACTGCGAATTTGTATCTCCCAACTCATAGGAAATTAAAATTTAAAAGTTTTTGGCTTTTAAAATAGTTTTAGCAGTCAGACCTTTAGAATTAAGGTTATTTATTTATTTATTTTTTATATATTTATTTAATTTTGAAATTCATTGGCATTACAAGAATCTTAAAAATTATTATGGACAGTACTAGCATTAAAAATGAACAGAACATAGAAGATTAACTTCTTATAACTTATTTCAATATATTTAGCTTAATATAAAGGGCAGAGAATAGTTTTATATGTTTTGAATCTTAGAACTGAGATGTGCAACTTAAAAGCTAAAAAAAAAAATATGTTAAAGGAGTTCATAACAAACTTGGGGACATATATAAAGATAACTGCTTTTTGAACTGCACAACGATGTTTTGCAATATATCGCTGAGAACCGGTTTTGCCGATTCGTTTGACCCCTTTAAGAACTTCTTTTGGCGATTCGTTTGCGACTCTTCCCATCGCTTAAGGCCCCCTTAAGCGATTCGTTTGCAAAACTTTTCAGCAAATCGCTTACAAACCTTTCATGTCTCAGGCCCAGCTACTGATTACAGTGGGTTATACTCGGATGATTGTCAAATGAGCTCTCCGGCGATTGTCTCATCTTCCAAGCGATTCTGAGGCAGGCTTAAAAAAAAAGGTTTGATGATATAAAAAAAGTTATGCAACACTCAAAATGAGCCGCTTTGAAGAAATCATTTTAAGTTTTTTATTAATATTTGGTTGGGACATCTTTTGCAGAAATTACTGCTTGCATACGTTTGGGCATTGATTGACGAAGGAATTGTACACCATTATAAGGATCTATAAGTGCATCTATAAGGGTGCTTTTTCGATGAAATTCTGGGTTTACGCACATTTTGGCCAAGAAGCGCCCACAAACTTTCAATAATATTTAAGTGGTGGTTCTTTAACTACATGTACATATACAATTACACAGTAGATACTCCAGCGCAACATAAGATTTATGCTTGGGATTGTTGTCCTGATAAAAATAACAGTCTTCTTTGATCCCCAATTTTTGAGTTTTGCTTTAAAATATCTATACACATAATTGTTCATTATCCCTGGAATGTGCTGCAGATTTCCAATATCACCATCTGCCATGCAGCACCAAACCATAACGGAATCACCTCCGTGCTTAATTCTGGGCGTAATGTTTTGCTTTTGAAGCTCGGTATTCAAACGATATTGCAAGCATATCATCCGTTTACCATCGGTGCTAAAAAGGTTAAATTTACTTTCGTCTGAAAATCTAAGCCTGTAAAATCTAAAAAATAAAATCTAAAAAATCTGCATTTCAAGTCACTTACCTTTTACCAAGAGTTTATGTCCTTAACAACATATTTCCGCGCAAACTCCAGTTGTTCTTTACGATTTTTCAAACTAATAAATGGCTTTGTTCGACCCATCCGTCTATTACTGCAGTGCTTCATGAAAACTCTCTTAACGTTCTGGTGAGAATGAAAACACTGGGGTATGGGCGTTAGGGTGTCCCAAAAAAGTCGAAGTTGGCATTTTTTTTATAAAAAAGATTTGGTGTACCTAGGAGTACGGGAACCCGTGCCGACTTGCATCGGTACATGTCAGTACTTGGTGAAAGTGTCAATTTTTGCCAAAAGTGCAAAAAAAAAAGCTGGTTCGCAGTTCGTTTTCTATTTAATTTTTCTTTAAAATAAGCTATAAAACATGAAAATTGGACGATAACATCCAGATTTGGGTTTCTTTACTTTTGCGAAAAAACTCTTTTTAGTTCTTATTGTATTAAAAAATTCTAAAAAAATCATGAAATCTCTACGAAATATTTTATTAAACAATATCAAATTGAGATACAAAAAATTTTGTAATTATGTTGAATAATCTGGACGTTATGATTTTTTTTTGCTATAAGTGTACGAGGGGTGCCTTTTATATTTCGGGATTAGAGAACAAAAACAAATATTAATCATCGAAAATCACTTTATTGTTTTTCAAAATATTCTCCATTAAGATCTATACACTTTTGCATGCGTTTGAACCAATTGTCGAAGCACTTTTGCCACTCTGATTGAGGTATCTTTAAAACATGCATTCTGAATGGCGTAACCGCTTCTTCGGGCGTCGAAAATCGTTGTCCACGCAGTTTATTCTTCACGGTTGGGAATAAAAAGAAGTCATTCGGTGCCAAGTCAGGACTATACGGCGGATGACCCATCAAATCGATGTTTTGGGTGCTCAAAAATGCAGTTGTTTGAGCCGATGTGTGAGAGCTCACATTGTCGTGGTGAAGAGTGATCCGTCTTCGGCGGTTGGTTTTCCTGATTTCTTGGAAGACAACTGGCAAACAAATGGTTGTGTACCACTCAGAGTTGACTGTTCTGCGTTGTTCTAGTGGTACGGTTGCGACATGTCCATATTTTCCGAACAAACAGGCGACCATTTGCTTGGAAGTGCTTCGTGCGCGAACAACTTTTGTTGGATTTGGCTCATCTTGAAACACCCATACAGTCGACTGCTGTTTACTTTCGGGCTCATACGCGTAAATCCACGATTCATCACCTGTCACGATGTCATAGACGTGTTTCGAAGCACCGCGATCGTATTTTTTGAGCATTTCCTTCGACCAATCGACACGAGCCTTTTTTTGAGCGATTGACAAATTGTGTGGGATCCAACGCGAACAAATTTTTTTGACAGTCAAATGTTTATGCAATATTGAATATATGCTGGTCCCACTTATGCCTAAGGTTGCCTCAATCTCACGATAGGTAACATGACGATCTTGCAATATCAGTTCGCGCACAGCATCAATGGTTTTCGGAACAACAGCTGATTTCGGACGACCTTCACGAAATTCGTCTTGGAGTGAACTACGACCACGATTGAATTCACCATACCATCGATAAACATTGGTCCTTGATGGAGCTTCATCGCCAAGAATTGAATTAAGTTCATCCATGCACTGTTGCTGTGTTAATTCACGTCGAAAGTTGTAAAAAATAATCGCACGAAAATGTTCACGATTTAATTCCATTTTTAGACCGAGATGAATCTTTTAAGTTACTATAAACAACACAAATAGCGCTCGTATGTCAAAACGTTCTGAGTACGTATAAGCCAACAAATGTCAAACTTTGCGATAGAGCTTTCAGTTGACAGATTGCAACACCAGGGTTGCCAAATCCCGAAATATAAAAGGCACCCACGTACCTTTTTAAAAAATTTTGAGTTTGCGTATTTTTACAAAAAAATTCTCAAAAATTCATAAATTCAAAATATGGAAAACAAAACATAATTAATGATTTAAACCAAAAAAACCGAGATTCAGAAAAAAGTTATACTTGTTGAAACTTGACTTAATTTCAAAATACCTAAAGTGCCCTATTCTAGCATTTTGGTCACAGTAAAAAAAATAATTATAAAAAAACTAAAAACATACATTTCTCACTCGTAGCAACTTATATAATTCTAAAAAAATATTTCTGATTTTCATTTGAATTTTTGGGTTGCCAACATACCGTTTTTTCTATTCTGTTTATTTTTAGGTTGGATTTAGGTATTTTAACGAAAAAGTCCCCAAAAGTCGAAAAATTATCAAAATTTTTAATTTGCTTAGGCTCTTATTTCATTCATTTATTCCTAAAACACACGAAAATGAAATTTATACTCATTTGGAGCACGACAACTCGTGCCGACATGCATCGAAACATGTTCATACAAGTCACATAGAAGCCACGTACCAAAATAGGTAGAAATTCAGTTTTTGTATGGTTTAGGGATAAATGAGTGAAATTAGTGCATAAATGTTAAAAAAATAAGAGAATTTTTTGACTTCTGGGGACTTTTTCGGTAAAATACTTAAGTCCAACCTAAAAAAAAAAACCGCAATGTAAAAAACGTTATGTTGGTAGCCCTAAAATTTCAAAAATCTCAGTGTATATATTTTGTATATTTATTATTTTTTTCAAAGAAATTAGAAACATTAATTTTATTTTAACCTCTTATAATAGATTTTTATGTATAGAAAACTATCTTATGCAAGATATTATAAAAGATATAAATCCAAATTTACGACATTGTTATCCTGGTGTTAATAAAAAAATATTTTAGTGTAATATTCCATTTCGTTTTCAGTGTTAAGGAATATTGAAATAATGTTTCAATTTATGAAACTCTCATTTTCACCCTCTCTCTAGCATATTTCTAGATAGAAATTCTGTAGGATTCTGCTATTATTGACATTCTTCATTAGTTTTTTCACCAAAAGTATAAGGATAAAAATTTCAAACTTTTGCTTTTATTCAATGAAGCACTACTCTGTTCGCATTTAGAATCGAAAATAAATGCACTGCAACAGTGCGGATTTATCTTCTCCCTCAAACTACATTCTAACAAAAAAAAAAAAAAAAAATTTGCAAAACTTTTTGGCATCATTAATTCAGTCAGTATAGGAAAATACTAAAAACCAATTAGCAGCCAATCGCTTTATCATTCTGGATAACCCAATTTTTTATCCTGACATTCCAACATACCAGTATGTATTTTTATTTACGATTTTTCAACAACTTGTCCGGCTTACACATACCCAAAGACTTTAAGCCATCTACCTTCAATCCTCTCTATTTCTGCTTACCTATCAAAATGGTATCATTTGGGCCAAATTCACTCTTCAAAATCGAAGCATAAAAGCTACAAATTACAACTAATCCAGCTGAATGCCGGTTGAAGGATTATAACAACAACAACAGCAACGAGATGAGGAAGAGAAAAAAAGCAGCTTAAGTAATGACATCGACACCGACTCATAAATACAAACTAAAAAAAAAAATGGTAGCTGCTTGATTGGTTTGTAGATTGCTGGCTTGGCAATACTGAAGCGTAAAATTTAATAACAAAAAAAAAAACTCATGAATTTTGTGCAGTGCATGTTAATTGTTGAAACAGCTCACTGAAGAGGCTACGCAGCAGGAATTGAATAGGATGTGACATAGTGGCAAGCAGGATGAAAGTTGATGATGATTATATTTATGTATGAATGCGTGCTCTGCTTGCAAATAAATGAATAAAAGAATGATGATGACAAAATTGTTAAAAGTTGCCTGGCTTTCATAAATTTTGTGCTATCCTTTTGATCCCTTTGATTTTTTGCGCTTTTTTCTATTCTTCTACTTCTTTTCCATTTTATTTCAATGGAGAATGCAGAGAACGCAAACAAATTTCATCATTTCAATTTGAGTTAACGAAACGTCGTCTATTTCTATTTCCGTTTCCTTTTTGCTGGGTAATTTTTTGCTTGTTCTCTTTACTTATTTGTTTTTTTTCCTGTTTTGTAAAAGTTTTGCCACTACATTTTTTTCTGTTGACATAAATAGGAAAGAAAAATACCTTTCTTCCTGTGTGCAAACATTTTTCGGGACTGCCATTTTTAGGCAATAAAAAAAAGTCTTTTGAAAACTGACGAAAAAACAACGACGACAGTGCGACGATGGGACGTTAAGTTTACCTGATTGTAAAAGTACGAGGACTGGCGCTAGGTTGATGGCAACTAGCAGTGCACAACGACGCCGACAAAGTTGTTAGACGGAATGTCATCATTTCCGTTTCCTGTTCGTTGCACTAAATATCGACGTGCTTGCGGTGATTCTGTGGATTATTTAAGCGTTGTGCTGCGTATTTCTATTCTGCTACTTCTGTTTTCCTTAACTGTACGAATTCAAATAAGGTGTGCGCCTAGCTGGAGGGTGTTCCATCAGCAAGCACTTAAGGTTAAACCAAAGAATTCTGCGAGAGTTTTCTTTTTGTTTTCTTTTTTAATTCTATATTTTTTTTTATCTCTATGCAGTTTCTATGCAGTTTCCTTGCAGTAGTTGCGCTTTTTTGCTGCCTGGTTGTCTGATTCGCACAACAGCATCTGCTTTTGTTGCAGTCAGTAGCGTTGCCAGTCTCAACATTTTTTTATCTATTTAGCTTTTTTATCTTTGCAGGTTTGTGGTAGCTTAGAATTGGAGTGGATGGTAAATTGAAAAGAAAAAACCAAAACAACTAAAGTGTACCGAGAAAAAAACTAAAGGAAAACTAACAATTAACTTGTGCTAAGCTCTTGGTCAAGGAAGCAAAATTCTGCAGTTTATGTTGATGATGAACAGTAAAACAATACAGTAAACAGATGAACAATAAATGCAAAATTCTGCATTTTATGTTGATGATGAACAGTAACAGTTACAGTTACAGTAACCGTAACAGTAACAGTAACAGTAACAGTAACAGTAACAGTAACAGTAACAGTAACAGTAACAGTAACAGTAACAGTAACAGTAACAGTAACAGTAACAGTAACAGTAACAGTAACAGTAACAGTAACAGTAACAGTAACAGTAACAGTAACAGTAACAGTAACAGTAACAGTAACAGTAACAGTAACAGTAACAGTAACAGTAACAGTAACAGTAACAGTAACAGTAACAGTAACAGTAACAGTAACAGTAACAGTAACAGTAACAGTAACAGTAACAGTAACAGTAACAGTAACAGTAACAGTAACAGTAACAGTAACAGTAACAGTAACAGTAACAGTAACAGTAACAGTAACAGTAACAGTAACAGTAACAGTAACAGTAACAGTAACAGTAACAGTAACAGTAACAGTAACAGTAACAGTAACAGTAACAGTAACAGTAACAGTAACAGTAACAGTAACAGTAACAGTAACAGTAACAGTAACAGTAACAGTAACAGTAACAGTAACAGTAACAGTAACAGTAACAGTAACAGTAACAGTAACAGTAACAGTAACAGTAACAGTAACAGTAACAGTAACAGTAACAGTAACAGTAACAGTAACAGTAACAGTAACAGTAACAGTAACAGTAACAGTAACAGTAACAGTAACAGTAACAGTAACAGTAACAGTAACAGTAACAGTAACAGTAACAGTAACAGTAACAGTAACAGTAACAGTAACAGTAACAGTAACAGTAACAGTAACAGTAACAGTAACAGTAACAGTAACAGTAACAGTAACAGTAACAGTAACAGTAACAGTAACAGTAACAGTAACAGTAACAGTAACAGTAACAGTAACAGTAACAGTAACAGTAACAGTAACAGTAACAGTAACAGTAACAGTAACAGTAACAGTAACAGTAACAGTAACAGTAACAGTAACAGTAACAGTAACAGTAACAGTAACAGTAACAGTAACAGTAACAGTAACAGTAACAGTAACAGTAACAGTAACAGTAACAGTAACAGTAACAGTAACAGTAACAGTAACAGTAACAGTAACAGTAACAGTAACAGTAACAGTAACAGTAACAGTAACAGTAACAGTAACAGTAACAGTAACAGTAACAGTAACAGTAACAGTAACAGTAACAGTAACAGTAACAGTAACAGTAACAGTAACAGTAACAGTAACAGTAACAGTAACAGTAACAGTAACAGTAACAGTAACAGTAACAGTAACAGTAACAGTAACAGTAACAGTAACAGTAACAGTAACAGTAACAGTAACAGTAACAGTAACAGTAACAGTAACAGTAACAGTAACAGTAACAGTAACAGTAACAGTAACAGTAACAGTAACAGTAACAGTAACAGTAACAGTAACAGTAACAGTAACAGTAACAGTAACAGTAACAGTAACAGTAACAGTAACAGTAACAGTAACAGTAACAGTAACAGTAACAGTAACAGTAACAGTAACAGTAACAGTAACAGTAACAGTAACAGTAACAGTAACAGTAACAGTAACAGTAACAGTAACAGTAACAGTAACAGTAACAGTAACAGTAACAGTAACAGTAACAGTAACAGTAACAGTAACAGTAACAGTAACAGTAACAGTAACAGTAACAGTAACAGTAACAGTAACAGTAACAGTAACAGTAACAGTAACAGTAACAGTAACAGTAACAGTAACAGTAACAGTAACAGTAACAGTAACAGTAACAGAAATTATCAAATTTTCAAATCATCAATAAAATTTTTTCATTACAATCAAATTTTAATTTACAAATGGAGAATGGACTTAGAATGGAGCTCGTGCTATCTATCTACTGCGCCACAGTAGATGTTTACATTCCATAGATTTGTTTGCTTAAAAATAAAACAACACAGCTAAAGCGTTCAGAAAAGCCATAAAATAAAATATACGATACATAAACCTTTGTATGCTTTATTCAATAATTTGTTAAATATCGATTTTTTGTATTTTCTAATTTAAACATTTTTTTTTTTGGCATAAAATATTGAAGTTTTCATTTTAAAACTATGTTTAGCTGGCACAAAAAAGTTTGTGATTACACATGAATTCTTCAACCTAGTACACTTTTATTTTCACAAAACTTAACCGTTTGAACTCAATACAGTTTGTTTTTTTTTTCTCGGTGTATGCATGTATTTTTAATGATGCTAGGATTTGTAAAGCCATTGCAGAATAACGAATGCGAACGCAAAATATTTTAATGAAGTTTCGTAAAAGTGAGCACAAGAATTGTGGAGTTTATTTTATTTTTCCTTGGTTGCAATGTGGTATTATGTTTTGAGTATGCACTCCATAGCAGAGTTGTTTAAAAAAACAGGTGACAGAATATATCAATTCTTGGGGTGTTTTTTATGTTGAATGCAGGTAAGAATAAAGATTTGTGTGACTTTTTGTGGGTTTTTGAGTGAATGAAAAAGTTAAAAAGCAACATAATGGAAAAAAATTTTAGAAAACCCTTGAGAAAAGCGATTATAATACGTATGTGTAAGAAATGTTTCCTAGAAACGTTCTTAAGTTTTAAAATGTTAAAAGCAGAGTATGATACACTAGCCCGTAATGATGCATTTGTGAGCATACTATTAAGAAGGTAACATTAAAGTAATATGTAGGAGAAGAGCAGGGGTACAAAGTTGTAGGTATTAAAAGCATCTACGCAGTAGTACTACATTTGTGTCTATTATTTTGCTCGCTTATTAGCTATATAACGTTGTATTTATTTTCATATCTACATATTCTTCTTTTGTATATTTCGTATTTTTTTCTATTTGAATCATATCTAAATTATTTCAGTTCTCATTTACAAACATTATCCATTATGATGCATTTCTAAGCTCATATTTGAAATATAAAAAAAAAAAATTTTTGTCACATTTGTTTCTTTTTTTAAAGAAATCTTGTTCTGATACGAACTTTGTTAAAAAATGTTAAAAAACAACTTTGTTAAAAACATTCAGCGAAGTAGCTATATATGCAAACCTTTTTTGTCATACATTTCTCTTTGCGGACGTCATCTAAAATAGCCATAACTGTTGAGAAAATTATCACACGGCATCATTAATAGGCTCATTTTGAGGGGAAAGAGTTGTACAAGATAATTAAATAAGTAGAAAAAAATTACAAAAATGCGCCAAAACACGATGCGCCAAAACACGATGCGCCAATTCTAAGTTCAGATTCAGATTCTACGTGAAAAATTACTTTGGAAACAATTCTCAACTCATTCTCATTTGCAGATCTTCGTTACTTATGCACATATAGCTATTTCTTACAGTGAAAATAAGGCTTTGGAGCAAGTTTTGTCCTTTGATAAGGGTATATTTTGAGAGAAAAGGACAAGAAAATTCTTAGTACAGTGTTGTATGCTTGCTAGTTATTAATACACATATAGCTACTTCGGTGACTATAGTAGGCAGGGGCGATTTGTATGGCATAACATTTTTTGATACCGTTCCGTCGAAACTGTGATTCCTCTTGTCAATACAAACACAAATTTATTGTAAGACATAGTTCTAAAATAGATAAGACCTAGGTATAATATTAGTTCTATCGGACCTGGGCACATATAGCTCTATAAGATCTGTCTCAAGAGGCGCACGTCAAGGCGGTGTTCTCTCTACACTCCTCTGGAATTTGGTAATTAACAAAGTACTGCTATTTCTTAAGAGAGATAGATGTGTAGCGGCAGTCTACTAGATGACATAGGAATTGCAGTCAGAAGCAAGTTCCTACTATCCTATGCTACTTTATACAAATAGGTCAATTGGTCAAGCCCTGTAGTCTTGGAGTAAATCCGACTAAAACGGAGCTGATCCTATTTACCAGGAAATACAAAATTACGTTCTTAACAACAATCATATTAAATGGGTCTGTTCTGTCCCTTGCGAATAATGCAAAGTAACTGGGACTCATACTCGATAGGAAGTTCAGTTAAAAATTAAACACAGCAGAGCGCATTAAAAAACCCGCAGTGGTTTATACACTTACAAAAAGCCCATAGAAACAAGGTTCTTGGGAGTTCTCGCTCCGTATTATTCATTGGCTGTATACTGGGGTCATTAAACCTATTCTTCTATATGGAGTCGTAATATGGTGGCCTTCCTTAGGCAATGTCACATACATGAAACAGCCCCAGAAAGTGCAGAAATGACATTTATATGCATCAGCGGTGCTCTCACAACAAAACCGTCTAGTATTAATTTCTAAATGTAGTATAAATTTCTAAATGTAACGCCTAGACCGACTTTGGTCAAATTAAAATATTTTGTTTGCTAGTGTGTCAGATTGTGTGCTTTTCTCATAGTTGCTGTTTTGCTTGTTGGTTTATCTTTCTTATGCAATGAGTTTCTGGCTAAACGACTGGAGAGATTTTGTTGAAATTTAGTATGAAGATACTCCTGGCTCAAATACTAAAGAAAGTCTATCAGAAGTTTCAAAAACTTTCCATAGAGGGCACTAAAAGTAATAAAATATATCGCACACTAAATACAAAATAGTTACAATTCATAATTTTTCAATTTCTAGGTGAAGCAAGAGCAATGCTACGAGTATTTTTGAAGGAACTCCATACAAAGCAATGAGACAAACATTTTTTAAACTATAGAGAAAATAGAAGTGTTACAGTCAAAGTATATGATCACTACGAATAGTTTTACATAAAATAGTAAAAATTTGTAAATTTTGGGTTGTGACTGTTTTGTATTTAGTATGCGATACGACGACCGATTGTGAAGAAATTTGATTTAAAAAACGAAACCAAACAAAGTTTAACCGTATACTCTCAAACAATACCAGAGATGAACGAAGTCATTTCGAAGGCAAACGAAGATGCACCGAAGGTTAAAGACCAAAAATTAAGAAACTCGTAAGCTTGACCAGAAATTAAATTCGCTGTAACTTTTTTCCCTACGAATGAAATTAAAAAAGTCTTATAACAAAAGTTTAATGATTTTTTATGAACTTAAAAAAGAAATTATAGTTTTGGGGGTGCGAAATAAGTCGAAAAGTTGAAATATATAGTCTAAGCTGGACAGAGGTAAAAAAAAAATT
Organism: Coremacera marginata; assembly: GCA_914767935.1. Lineage (NCBI taxonomy): Eukaryota > Metazoa > Arthropoda > Insecta > Diptera > Sciomyzidae > Coremacera > Coremacera marginata. The sequence goes on from OU612045.1 coordinate 142,612,463, forward strand.
GTAAATACGAATTGTTGCCCTTATTGAGACCTATCCAATGACATACTTTCTTTACGATCGGTTAAAAGCTGATGAAGTTATTAAAAAAAAAAAAATACCTTTTAAGGCATATTTTAAGTCTACCTAAAAACTAAATTTTTATGGTGCTAAAGCTCTCTTAATTAGCTTTCAAATGAGGGGTGGGTCCATTTAAATTTTGTTTTTCCATAGGGGGTGACCTTAACACTAGTATGTATACACTTTCAACGCTCATAGCTTATCAATCAAATCAATATAAAAGAAAGTGGGACTTAATACCTTTTCAACAAGATCAATTTTATGTAAATGCAATGAAAAATATGGCTAGCGGAAAGCTGGCCTGACGATTGGAGTCTCAGCGTACTTTGCCCTATACATATGAAAGGAGACCCAACAATCTGTGCCAACTATCGAGGTATCAGTTTTATTTCCATCGCATGTACGCGGCTACGGCAAATACTGGAGAAAACCCACGAAAATCAAATTGACACTCACCATCTCTTTGTCGATTTTAAAGCTGCGTTCGATAGCCCGAGAAGGGATTACCTATACGTAACAATGTCTGAGTTCGATATACCTGCAAAGTTAATTAGACTTTGCAGAATGACGTTGAGCAACACACGCAGCTGCGTCAAGGTAGGAAATGACCTCTTCGAAACCTAAAGAGGTTTCCCTCATAGTCTTGCGATCTCTTCAACATCATCATGGAGGGAATAGTACGAAACACCGGTGTGCATCGTAACGGCACCATTATCTTTAAAGGTGTCCAGCTCCTTGCGTACGCTGATGATATCGATATTGTCGGCAGAACCAAGAGAGATGTTACCGCTGCTTTCACAGCTATCGAAAAGGAATCAGCCTAAGTGGATTTGATGATAAATGAGGGTAAAACATAGTATTTGCTGTCTATGAACAAGGGAGCGCGGCGTCTAGACTCCCACGTTTCATCCCGCAGCTATAACTTTGAAGTAGCCAAGGAGTTTGTATACCTTGGCACCGCCATTAATAACAACTACGAAGTCAGCCTGGAGATAAAGCGAAGAGCAATAATTGCTAATAGGAGCTACTACAGGCTCCGAAAGCAACTAAGTTCCAAAGCCCTCTCGTACGACAAAACTAACAGTCTACAAGACGCTCGTTCTACCTGTGCTTCTTTATAGCGCTGAGGCATGGGTAGTTTCGCAAACTGTCGCAGCTGCTCTGGGGGTGTTCGAGAGAAAAGTTCTTCGAAAAATCTTCGGTCCAGTTCGAGTCGGCGATGACTATCGCATTCGAATGAACCACGAGTTGTATACGCTCTACGAAGAAATTGACGTGGTTCGGCGTATAACTGTGCAGCGAATTCGCTGGCTGGGTCATGTTTATCGTATGGACGAGGAAGCTTCAGCGAAAAAGGTGCTCGAGGCGAAGGTCGTTGGTCAACAACGAGGAGGAGTGTTTTAAAAAATAGCAAAAAATTCGATTTTTGAAGGTCAATAAGAGTTATAACATACATAATTTTTAAAAACTTTTTATGCCAAAATGTTGACATAAGTAAGAAATTTATCTTTTTAGCATATTTGGGTATGCGTTCTGTAAAAAAAATAAAAGGTTATAAGCAAAAACATGTTTTTTACCAAAAAGTACTTTGAGGAGAATCAAAACGGCTTCGTGGAACTTCCTCCGATTTGTATGCAGAAATCGTTTCTCTGCCATTTGAGTCCGTGAACGGCTGCCTTTTTTTTCTCCATACAAAACAAAATCCGGCCTACTGCATACAGAGCAGCATATCTTAAGTTATTATTTCACTGATCAGCTCATATTAAAAATAAGGGCAAATAATGAACAGGTTAGGATAATAAGCATGTTAATATAAAAATTTTTTTTTTATTTTATGAGAACATTTTTAAGAATTAATGCTTAAAACTACAATTTCATGTTTAACTAAGAAAGAAAAGTAATACATATATACAAAAAATTAAATTACCGAAGAAACTAATGACACACGTTTTTTTGAAATCTTAAAGGTTCTCACTAAATACACAAAGAGCTGGCCCACAGCGATGCTCAAAGCTATCCAAGCAATTTTTGTTTATTTGTTTTTCATCAAGAACTATGTCAACTTCTAAGGAAAAATAAATAAACACTTCAATGCTTATTCAATTCACCGCAAGCATCCTTATTTTCCTTATTTACACTAAACTGAATTTGATGGCCCCTAGAAAAGGGTCTTTGCCTTAACCGAGCCTACGCAAAAAAAAAAACAAAAAACAAATAGCGGTTTATGTTCTTTTGGCCCGACACACAAACGCACAATTTCATCAATCAAATGCATGACGAACGCTTTTAGTCACGATTGCTTTCGATAACAGTTAGCTCACCAAAGATGATTTAAGCAGTACCGATGGCGTATCTCTGCCAAGCAGAGGTAGTAGAACACCCGCAGGTTAAATGTTGACATTAGGAAGATTGGAGACACAGAAAGCTGTTCGCAGTTTCAAGATTTGCTAGATTAACCAAATGCTTACGTTTACTAAACGATGCGTGAAATTGTTAAATGACCAGCACTGTTCTGAACGGAAGGACGAAGAAGCTTTCAGTAGGAGTGAAAAATAAAAAAAAACTTTCAATTGAAAAAGCTTATAACTAATGCATGCACTCACATGGCATGACATTAAATTAACATCAAAACTGATAAAATTGGGTTAAGTGGTATGTGTATGATTTTTAAATAATTCATTTTCAATAATCAAATTGAAGTGAAGCGAGAAGAAAATTTACTCTCGGGCTGTAGATTAAGAATATAATAGTTTTGTGTGCTTGTTATGTACTAATAAACAATGGAGGTGAAAATATTTAAAAAAATTTCTGTTTTTTCATTGACTGTTTAAAATTGTCTTTCGGAATATTCAAAATAACTATATCAATATTTAGTAAGATACATTTTTTTTTTATAATTTATACAAAAAATTTTTCTGAATAAATTTTATAAACAAAAATTGAAATAAAAAAATTTTACATTATAAGAAGTTTTAAATAACAAGTGTTTAATTAAACAGAGTAGATATATAGCACTTATACATATATAAATAGATTCTTCACTATTACAAAAAGGTTTCTTTTCTTTTAATATTAAAAAAAAGTTTAAAATTAGCCGACATTTGGGTTTTCCTGTTATTCCAGGTTCGGTTTGAGATAATAATGAATGTCGTTTATATTATTTTAAATGTAGATTTCTATATTGACGCACTTAATAGGACTTAAATGATAAAAAATATTTTGTCTAACTTTAATTATTGCAGTTAATTTTTATATTTTATTTACTGTTGTTGATTTTCTTGTTAAATGAAAATAATGCTTGTTGGTGTTGTTGCTGTTGTTGTTACAATAATAACTTCAAAATGTAGCACAATGCTTGACATTCAAACAAAAACAGCCTGTAAATGAATTTACATGTCTATAGCAACAGCTAAAATAACAATAAAAATGTTTTGTATAAACAATTTAAACGTACAAAAACCACTTGCAGTTGTTGTACAATCAGCTGTCGGCATTGTCAACATTGTCAATAAAAGTATCTGTTCTATTATCGTTAACATTAACTTAAATTTTCATGTTGATGCTGTTTCACCTCTTTAAAAAGAAAAATTATGTCTTTATTTAAACACTTAAATTGGAAAAAATTGCGCCCGAGAATAGTTTCAATGTTCAAATATCTACAACTAAGATTAAAATGATGGCGTCACATATTTTTATCCAAATTATTTGACCAATTGAACTTTTTGTTATGTAAAGTTTAAATATTTTAGCTTTGTTAAAGCGCCGTGACAAATAACTTGTTTAAAAAGTGATTTCCAAAGTATTGAATTTTATTGTCTTTAATCATGAAAACACGAAGTCAGTAAAATGGCTTCAATTGTTTTTAATTCATGTTTTCGTTCCGACTTATTTTAATATAGAAAATTTAAGGTTGATATAAGCCCATTCTGAGCTGCTATTTGATTACTAGAACACTTAAATTAATTTAATTTTATGATCAATTTTCTTAACATGACCAATTTTTTTTTTTTTTTTTTGCTACAAAGGATCCAATCCAAAGATCAACGAATTCCTTCAATTTAAAGTGTTGGTGTTGCTGTTCTCGGAGAAACTTAACATATGGTTTCATTTTGTATTGCTATCCGATCAATCGTTTTGCTTAAACAGTGTTCGTTCGTGTTTTTGAAATTTGTAATTCGAACAGAATCAAATAACAATAACAGCTGATCAGCCAGCGAACGATGCCGTAGTACAGTTACATATCGAAACTGAAACCACGATACCGAACGTAAAAATCAAACGAACACTTTTATGCTCTCGTTGTGGTTGCAGTCGTTAATAGAATGGCTAAAATATGGAAAATTCTGAACCTAAAGGATAATAAATTATGAAATATATAAATATATACAGTGTCTCAAGGCTGTGAAGCACTTGAAATACATAAAATAAAAATATTAACTGGATTAGTTGCATACATTTGATATGTCAAATACAATCACCCAATCACTAAACACAATAATAATGAAAAAAAAATCCGCAAACCACTTAATTGCTCAAAGTATATTTATTGAATACACAAACCGAACAAAAGCGCTGCCAACATATAAGAAACAAAGCAACATATTTAAAAAATATTTGAATTAGACAAAATACAGAAAAGTTCCCTAGTGTTTGATATGGCAGCGCCACATTTGACAACTGCTTGTGTATAACAGTTTGTGTGTGCATTTCAAACAAAAGTTTATTGAATGAGCTAACGATAAGCTTCGTTCGAAATACATATTTCAGTTTGAATTAAACTTCGTTCGCATAGTCATTGTTCGTTCAATGCTTCGTTAGGAATACAAAATGAATCTATTAAGCTCGATCGTGTGTACACTAAAGAGCTGCACGAATACATTCCATTTGGAATCCATTCTACGCATTCCATGCGAGTATTCCATATTTGCAAATCATTTGCAAAGCGAAACGAATGAATGAGAGACATAAATTTTTCGAATGGAATGAACATTCCATTCCATTTGAGAGAGTTCTAACGAATATGGAAATTTCTAGAATGTATTAGTTGCGTTGAGAGTACTCTCAAATGGTTACCATGAATTTTGACTTTTGCTCCAGTCATGTTTCTTAGAGTTTTATGGTAGTTGCAAAGGGGGGTCGCTGATTTCAAATCTGATGTCAGATTTTGAATTTTCAAAATGGCGGATAGGGTTGCCACCTTAAAATATCTTATTTTCGCGAATTCGAGGCTGGGGCAAACACTAGGTAAAAATGGGTCGCTGATTCCGAATCCGTTGTCAGAATTTTAAAAATCCAAAATTTTTTTGAAAATAGGTTGCCACCTAAAAATGTGTTATTTTGCAATTTTTTTAAATGAGCATTTAGTAAAAGGGAGTCGCTGATTTCAAATCTGATGTCAGATTTTGAATTTTCAAAATGGCGGACAGGGTTGCCACCTTAAAATATCTCATTTTCGCGAATTCGAGGCTGGGGCAAACACTTGGTAAAAATGGGTCGCTGATTCCGAATCCGTTGTCAGAATTTTAAAATTCCAAAATTTTTTTGAAAATAGGGTTGCCACCTAAAAATGTGTTATTTTGCAATTTTTTTAAATGAGCATTTAGTAAAAGGGAGTCGCTGATTTCAAATCTGATGTCAGATTTTGAATTTTCAAAATGGCGGACAGGGTTGCCACCTTAAAATATCTCATTTTCGCGAATTCGAGGCTGGGGCAAACACTAGGTAAAAATGGGTCGCTGATTCCGAATCCGTTGTCAGAATTTTAAAATTCCAAAATTTTTTTGAAAATAGGCTTGCCACCTAAAAATGTGTTATTTTGCAATTTTTTTAAATGAGCATTTAGTAAAAGGGAGTCGCTGATTTCAAATCTGATGTCAGATTTTGAATTTTCAAAATGGCGGATAGGGTTGCCACCTTAAAATATCTCATTTTCGCGAATTCGAGGCTGGGGCAAACACTAGGTAAAAATGGGTCGCTGATTTGAAATCAGCGACTCCCTTTTACTAAATGCTCATTTAAAAAAATTGCAAAATAACACATTTTTAGGTGGCAACCCTATTTTCAAAAAAATGTTGGAAATTTAAAATTCTAATCTAAAATAAGATATTTTAAGGTGGCAACCCTATCCGCCATCTTGAAAATTGAAAATCTGACATCAGATTCGACATCAGCAACCCCCCTTTGAAATCCCTTTACGTAAAACCTTTTTTCATCAACCATTTGGTAGTACTCTCAAATCAACACTTGAGAATGTTGAGTATTCTATTCTAAACATTCTCAACGCACAAGCGCACATTCCATTCCATTCTAAGCGCTTCGAATGCATATTCCATTCCATTCTCAGCGCTGAGAATGATCATTCCATTCCATTCTATTTTTTTGAGAATGTGTTGAAACGGCTTTTGAATTCATTCGTGCAGCCCTTTAGTGTACACATCAGAGACCTGCAGCGAATCGTTTTTTTACGATTCTAAATCACTCGTCAAAAACCGAGTGCGAGTGAGTGCGATTGAGTGCGGTTGCGCACAACAACAACCACTTCCACGCGAAGCACTCTCATAACAGCGACGAATGCCGCTGCTTTCACTCATCGCTCATTAGAAAAACTGCTAAATTCTAAGCATATGATTCTAAGTACCCTCAATGACTCTAGAGTCATTGCATGATTTGCGTGCACTTCAGTATTGGCGTGCGTTTTCCTTGTTTTTGTTTTGTGTTTTACGTGTTGATTAAGATCGTGTTGATTAAATTGTAGCAAACTTACTTTATACTTGTATGTTGTCTATTATTTGTTCCTTGTATTGTGTTGTTTTTAATCAATTTTTTAAATCACTTGCACACTTGCAATGATGAATGGCTGACAACTTTTATTTATATTTTAAAATGATTTTATTTAATATTTTAATTATAATAATTCTTAATTCTTTAATTATAATAATTTTAATAATTCTTAAAAAATTTTTCCAAAAATTTGTAATTTTTTTTTTTTCGATAATATTTTCACAATTTTTCACTATTTCTATTAATAATATTTTTAATATTTTTTTTTATTAATATTTTGTTAATACTATTTTAAGATTTATTTTCATACATTTGCCGAGTCCTCTAGTATTAGAGAATAAATATAAAATAAATTTATATATTATATGTATACTAAAATATGTCAGCGGTAAGACTGCACGCGATATCCCTTAATGACTCTAGAATCATAAGGAATGACTCTAGAATCATTAGAATCATTGAGCGCCATTCTTATGAGCGATGAGTGAAAGCGGCGGCACTCGTCGCTCATCGCTGTTATGAGAATGGTTCGCATGGAAGTGGTGGTTGTTGTACGCAACCGCACGCACTCGCATTCGGTTTTTGATGGATGATTTATATTCATTCGTTCGAATCATAGACTCGTTGCAGTTCTCTGGTAAACACTGAGGAAACAAATTGGTTATTTTTTGATTACCATGAAAGATTTTGACCACTTGCTAAGCATGATAGATAATTTATTATCGCAACAGACATTTCTACTTTTTCTACGAAAGAAAACGAAAATGGCCATCTCAGCCCTTGAAAGGACTTTGACCGAGCTTCTTATGATCAATTGTGTTGTGTGTGATGTGAAGTGTGACGGCCGAACAGAAAAATTAATTCAGTTGAAAAATTTTCTGTGTCAGATGGAGAATTCGAACCTGGGTTCTCTGGCGTAAGAGTCACACACTCTACCCACTACGCCACGGCCACCACACACTACTTTTTCTACCATACATTAAATTTTGAATTTTTTTCTTTTCTAGTAATAAAAATATTCTCTAGTTTACTTCTGGATGTATATTTTATTACTATTTAAAGCAAATATTTTAATTAAAATTTCGTTAATATATAATATATAGAAAATTGTTTTTCCAAAATTTTACTTAATAGCATTTTTGTCTGTCTCATTGTTTATCCGAAAAACACGGTCATCATAACTAAACAAGTATGTACAGCAAAAATATCTGTATATTTTGCTAAAAATATCTTTTAACTTTACCGAAGTAAACGTTAGAATTAATTAGAAGTGGACTGAGAAAAGCCAAAGTAGTTATTTTCAATAGATTGTCTAGCGGACTAAAAAAATAAGAAATCAAGATATACAGGGTGTCCTGCAACTGAGTGCAACTATTTTAGGGGGTAAAAGGTGATGTCTGGATGAGCAAAATCTTATGGAAGGAGGGGGAAAGGGGAGGTCTGTTTTCACACGCTTAGGAGTAACAGGGTTAATAAGCATTTCCTGATTTTGATCAAATTATTGTTTTAAGCAGAGAAACTACCGCACGGAGAACTTATTTAAAAGGAAACAAAATTACCTTTCCAACGGTATGTCAAGGAATTCACTGTACTTAACCATTCCCGAAATGTGCTCGTGTGAAGATGAATTCAACTGGTTAAAACTTCGAAATTTCAAGTTTAAACGTAATTTTCACATAATTTCGCGTAATATATAAATCAACTTTTTTTTATTATTAATTTTTTAACTCTTTCAATTTTCTTTTGATACCAAATGATACCAAAAACATAAACATATCTCTAAAAATAAAAAAGTAAGTGTACTTAAAATATTTCACTTACTTCAAAACACATTGAGCTAAAACTTTTTATGAAGGTATTGCTAGTTTGTTCTAAAGCTGAATTCTAGAGTTACATTTTTGAGGCACTACTTATTATTTTTATTTTTGTTTTTATTTTGTTTAATTTATGTTTTTGGTATTTTTTTTTTTTGGATTAATAAAACGAAATTCTAAGAAATTTACACTCTAATTTAAAATTTAGTAGTTTTAACCGATTGATTTCATCTTTACTCGAGCACAGCTCGGTAATGGTTAAGTCAGTGGGGCTTGTTGATATACAGTTATAGAAGTAGTTTCATCGGTACTATAAGTAACGTAAGTAAGTGATCTGTAAGTAATCTGTAAGTAATCTGTAAGTAAGTTTTTCTGCTAGAAACAATAATGTGAATCAAAATCGTGAAATTCCAGTAATTTCTGTAGCTCCTAAGAGTATCCCATACGATTTTTTTGCTCAACTCGACATCAACTTTCAGCTCCATAATTAGTTCAGCTCCATAACAGCTGCGGACCACCCGCATATCAAAATTCAAATAAATTAAATTATTTGACCTTAACTTAAATTTTAAAACTGATTTTTTTTTTAAATAGGGATTGCATCTAAAAAAAGCATATTCTAGGTTAAACAAATTAGTTAAAAATAGCATTAAATTGTGAGGGAGGTTGTTTGGTTATAAAATCGATTATACAATATAGATTGGCAGTTATTTGGTCATATATTTTTGGTATTTTTAAAGTCAACTTGAAAAATGCGTTGATTCTGTTCCAACATCCATATTCTTATATGGACAAACGTACTCGTTTGGGCAAAGGTAAGTGCGATTCAAAATGTTCTATTTTGAGTACCGAATCCAGTTTTTAATAAGCGAACTACATTTAGGTATAATATCTATTGTTCCAAAGGCTTAACAAAAACTTTTGGGGCCACAACTGATATGCTTTCTGATTGCAGGTTACTGTCCGGACCACTAAGCCAGGTAAAGAAAGTACAAAAGAAGAAGTGAGTCTAAGAGGGGTTGTGACAATCCTAACTTTTGTCAACAAGTGCTCAAGATGACTAGAGTAGAGTAGAGTAGAGTAGAGTAGAGTGGAGTGGAGTAGAGTAGAGTAGAATAGAGTACAGTAGAGTAGAGTAGAGTAGAGTAGAGTGGAGTAGAGTAGAGTAGAATACAGTACAGTAGAGTAGAGTAGAGTAGAGTAGAGTAGAGTAGAGTAGAGTAGAGTAGAGTAGAGTAGAGTAGGGTAGATTAGAGTAGAGCAAAGTAGAGTAAAGTAGAGCAGAGTAGAGTAGTGTAGAGTAGAGTAGAGTAGAGTAGAGTAGAGTAGAGTAGAGTAAAGAGTAGAGTAGAAAGAGTAGAGTAGTAGAGTAGAGTCTGATTTTCTCACTGTTTGGAAGTCTAATGTGGCGGCCGTGGCGTAGTAGGTAGAGTGTGTGGCTCATATGCCAGAGAACCCAGGTTCGAATACCCCATCTGACATAGAAAGTTTTTTCAATTGAATTAATTTTTTTGTTCGGCCGTCACCTCTCTACAGACCATGCCAAACCTCAGAGAGTCAAAAAACTGCCATGAAAAGCTTCTTGAGAACATAAGCCGTTCGGAGCAGGCATAAAGCTGGTAGGTCCAGTTCTCGATCATTTGTGTTCAAACATTTCACAACACACACAAAACAAAAAACAATAAAAAGCTCGGTCAAAGTCCTTTCAAGGGCTGAAATGGCTTTATTGTTTTTTTTTTTTTTTTTTTTTTGTTGGAAGTCGGATTTGGGTGTTTTCCAAATTGAAGACAATAGAAGACAAGTGTTCGCGATTATTTAGCATACGGTCCACGCAATTTACAAATTGGCCATAGTCCACATAAATTCAACATTCGAAATACACCATTAAAACTGTAAACCAATTTTAATTAGGCAATATTGGAAAAATCAAATAATTTTCGAACTTTGAGTTACTTGCTGTGCTGAAACTCCATAAAAGTGGCCATAAAAGTGAAAAATAAGCTTTGAGTGTTTATTTTTCGGCTCAGAAAATGTAAAAAATTTGACAAACCAAAGAATTTTTGAGATTTTTTGTACTAAAACATCTCTGCGATCTACAATATAAAAATCAACACTGAATAAAAACTTGCAGAGTTAAAATCCGATCTCTAGAGTCCCCATACATTTTTAAAATCATCAAAAAACAATGCAAGGCCACAAAACTTTGACGTAGATTTTCTTAAAATTGAAACGCAACACATCACCCAGATTTTGTAATGAGGAACTATTCCTTAAACACACTGTTTTAACCGATTACTTGTGTATTTTACAAACTTTAAATCGATCACACAGTGAATTGAAATAATTTATCTCGTTTAATAATTTATCTTTACAATTATTTATCTTTACAATTATTATTATTACTTCTAACAATTTCTATAGCAGGCGATTTATTTATGAAACTTTCTTTACTAATGTGAAACGCTCTCATATAAAAATACCCCATGGCTTTTTCATTCAAAAATAATTTTTTTAATTGTATTTTAAAAAATTTGAAAAAAAGTTGACCTATTTTATTCTTCACAGCAGAGAATGTAATGCCTGATCAAGCTGGAACTCTGACCTCTCCCTGAAAATAGCTCTGATTTTTCCATACAAGTATCCACCTATTCACTCTTGAAATTTGGTATTACTTTTTTCAAATGTTTATCTGTGATTTCTGGTCTGAATATAAATTTTTATTTCAAATTCCTGATATGAAATCCGGCCTGAAATACAAAAGGAATGTTTTTTGTTTAATAACTGGTTAGAAAAGAGGTCTGTACTGAATAATATAAGCATAATGATGCTGAGAAGTTCTGTCTATTAGAGGCCTGGCGAGTTTTCTACTGGGCTTATTTTACGAGCTATGGATGATTTTATGAAAATATCTTTTAGCTGTTGGTTATTTTTTTTTTGCATTGGACTATTTTTTGTTTGATATTTGTTACACGTTAATTTAATGAAATCAATGAATAGTTGTATAATAGTTGTAGTTTAAAACAAATGCTAAGTGTAAGTTCAGCTAATGTTTTTTAGCATATTATATTCTGTCTAATTTTTCACTGCTTTTAATTCCCTTTCACATTCAGAGCCCCAGTTCTGACATTCTTAGTTTTAGATTTTACCTTTATTCGTACTTTATCATTGTTAAACTGTATTTTAGATTCAGTTATGAATGTCCTAACTCTGAAGTTTTTTATCTGAATGCACATATTATTGCTCTATAGATTTCAATAGATTGGAAAAAGTTTTGACATGCTTAAAAGGAATATAGTCGAATATGAAAATACTATGCATGGCATTACATGCGTTATGGCTTAGCAAGAATAGGCAAAAATAAATATATAAAACTTCGTTATTCAAAACTTCAAATATATAAAAATAAGCTGGGACAATGATTTTCCAGTTAGTAAAAAACGCTCTTATATAAAAAACACTGACATTTTGAAAAAAAAAATCATTATAGTCATTCGAATCATTGAGCCAGTGTCTATCAATATTATTTTAAGTCAATAAATAATATCTTGTGTTTTGTCTTAACAAATTTCAATTATATTTGTAATATTTTATTTCACTTATTCATAAGATATAAAATTATTATGACTAAAGTCATTTTATATTGCTATTTCTTTGATGTTACTGGTATATACATGTTAATAGTGTATCATGGGACACAAATCTTTATAAGTAAAAAGTTTCTGCAGTACATAAAACTCAAGTAGCAGGCGTTCTTAAGTGAAATATGAAGATATATCTTATTTGAACTATCGCTCTTGACAGCTTTATTTATATGCTCCAGTCAACTTCATAATTGACTTAACATATTAAATGTTGCTTCCAAAAAGTATCATAACTTTAAACTTAGATACTGATTTTAAAAAATTATTCACTACTCTGTGACTTTTTATTGCTGATGTTTTATCTTTCAACTTTTATCAGAAATTTACGTCCCATCCACTAGTTTCATCGGGCGGCTCATGATCGTGCTCGGCGCCGCAAGGTCCGAAGTATTGAATGTCTGTGTTACTACTGATGGGACGTTTAATGGGCGAGACTAGCTGCTTACTTTTCAGTTTATTCCATTCCAAACTGTCGAACCAACTGTAAGGAAATAAATGTTTTGGTAAGCAGTATATTTTTATTCAGCTCCTAAGAGTTTACTAATGAAAAAGCTGCATAAGTCACTCCGGCTCGCTTACACTCACCTATGGCGCTTAATATCAAGAATTCCCTTACGTTGGTAGCCCAAACGTTCCGCCGGCAATTGTTTGCATAGATGTTTGATGAGACCCTGTGCCGATTTTGGAATTTTCGAGGGCATTTGTATGACATCGATACCTCCAAGAATTTGTTGATAAATTTTTATTTGATTTTGACCACGAAACGGTGTTTTTCCCACAAGCAGCTCAAAGATGAGTATACCGAGAGCCCAGTAGTCGACAGAACGATCATGACCACGATCGAGTATAATTTCGGGAGCGACATATTCAGGTGTTCCTGCAAACGTGTTGGTTTTTTGATTTGGCGGCACATGCTTAGCGAAGCCGAAATCGACCTAGAATAAAAAGCCCGAAATCATCCATTAGTGAGAATCAAACTTTTCAGATAATACTCGAATATCCAGGCCTTTTTCTAAAAAGGCCTTTTCTGTGTGAAAACTTACCAACTTGCAGTAACCATCTGTGGTCAGCATTAAATTCTCCGGCTTCAAGTCTCTGTAAATAATATGATGCGAGTGCAGGAAATCAAATGCTTCAACCACACAACCAGCAATAAAACGTGCTGTCTTCTCATCAAAAAAACGACGCTGAGACATAATCGTCCAAACATCGCCACCCATGCAGGCCTCCATAAGAAAATAAACGAATTTTTCATTGCGAAAAGTTTTGTATAATCTAAAAGAAGATAGGGAGGGATCAGTCACAAGAAGCTATTCCTGTACAGATTTTAGCACAAAATCTTGTTATTTAAGAGATATACAAACTCAATAATAAACGGACTGCTGCTACACTTCATCATAACATGCTTCTCGCTATATACATGCTCCACTTGATCTTGCTTAATGACATCGATCTTCTTGATGATCTTTAGAGCGAACGTCTCTTCGTTGTGAGCTACAAGATCCACACGTCCAAAGGCGCCAGCGCCGAGAGTGGCGATTCTTGTTAGATCCGCCAACTCAATGCTGGCATATTTATTATCAAATTCGGATTTATGATGACTGACACGACCCTCTAACTCACGATCTACGGGTTTCTCCCGTAGCTGCGGTATGGTGCCCAAGTAGCTGATAAAAGCTCTAAGTATAAGAGTCAACATTTATTAATACGAAATGAATTTATTTCTTATTTATCTCACTCTCGTTCTAATTTCAGGCACTCAGTGCCTGGAGCATCTGCATAGACGCTAGCCTGGCGTCTATCAGCATTCAACAAAGCCTGTTCCCCAAAATACTCGCCCCGCTTGCGTCGATCAACAACGCGTTCTACATCGTATTCGTTTTTCTTTTTGATGGTCACCGTGCCACCGCGTATGATAAAGAACTCATTGCCAACTTCACCTTCGCGCACAATGCAGGTATTGCTTTCGTAGAATTTCTAAAAAATGGTAATCTGATAAATTTATCAGTCAAAGAAAGGCATCATCTTACACGCTGTAGCAGATCCACTACTCTGCCAAGCACATCTTCGCCCAGATCCTGCAAAAAGGGTGCTGAGCGCAGGAAATTTAGATTCTCTTGGCGTTCGCGGGAGCCAGAAATAATCATTATATTGCGGAACTTCTCGCGATCAATCTTCCAAACGCGCGTATATGTTTTTGCTAGATTTTAGATATATATAAAAATATTTTTCTGCCCCATTAAATTCATCAACATGTTTCATACTCACCCTTGATTGAAGCAAAACGCTTGGCATTGTAAAGTATTGCCAATTCACCGAACACCGTGGCTGGACCAAGCGTACCAATCACTTTGCCCGCTTTGATGACATCGAAGTAACCCTCCTCAGATACGAATATCTCTGAACCCTCCTCATTTTCATGTATAATAAAGCTATGCTGCTCATAGGTCGCTGGTTCCATGGCATCTATAACCATCTCTTTACGTTCCTTGTCCATATAGTTGTTGAGGAAGTCATTCTTCTCAATGGCTGTGCGTATGAGATTGCGTGTTCTAGATGGAAAAGAAAAAGCTTAAGAGTATTTTGTTATAAGCTCTACACAGTATTTACTTTTCATCTTTTTCAATAAATGCTATTTCCACATCCTTTTTCACTGGCAGATTGGGGCGTGTAAAGATGAGACCTCCTTCAACACGATGCGATTTCGTAGAACAGCTTCCATCACTGTCATTTGGAGTAGAGCTTTGATCCTGTGTTAGTGTTCAACAAAATATAATAAGGCTTCTTGTGTGGGGTGTATAAAAAAATAAAAGTTCAGAGGAAACTATGTGTAAAAAGTTCAAGATATGAGACTCAAAGATAGCAAAAGTTTTAAGTTATAGCTATTTGTCATTTTAGTAGCTTTCTATCTTATAAAAATTAATCTCTTAAACAAAACAGCTTTTGGTATTTAATCCCAAAAGTTTCAGTACACGTATATTCAGTACACATTAAGATTTATAATTTGAATAAAATTTAAAAGTTTACCTCAAATTGTATACCGGAGTCACAACCGACTGAGCTTTTCCTCACAAACTCGAATATTGTTGGCTAGATCAACAAAAAAAAAAAATTAAGTTAAATTTAAATAAAAAAAAAAAAAATCATAAAAAGCATTAACATTCAAAGCATTATTGAAGGAAATTAGAAACAATAAATAGTTATAAAGAAAGCCACAACGGAAACTTCGAAATTAGTTACAACACTTATTATTCAAAGATTATAATTAGAACATTTTTATTAAGAAAGCTTTACTTTTTTTAGCAGCAGTGCAACCATGACATATATATAAAAAAGGACGTTATGAATATTTATTTAGGTAAATTGTTTATAGGCATTAAAAACTAATTTATAGTCCAGCATTTGCTTGAGTGAAATTTAAAATAACTTTTGACAGATTTTTTCTTAGTAATTGATGGTTTTTTTGTTGCTTGTGCTTATGACAACAAGAAAATTTAATACTTTAATATCATATTTTAAAAAAAAATTTTGGTCTGCCGTGCCGTGGGGTTTGAGCTCGTATCCCATCGATTAAGTGTTCTATACACTACCCACCGATAATTTAGTATTAAGTGTAGCTGAAGCACTAATCTATTTGTAAATTTTTGTTGTTTCGAAAACTGCTAAACAAATAGCTACACGAGTCATCATCAGTGTTGTCATTTTACCACAATTGTGGTCAGTTTACCACTTTTTGGTTTCTACCACTTTAACCACCCACTATTTGCATTATTCCAAAATCTATAATTTTTTTTTATTTTAGAGTTAATATAATGATTTTTTTTTCATAAAAATTATAGTATAAAAACTACAATATTAGAAATTTTATAATAATTTTTATTTTTTTCCTTATGTATGGAGAGTGGATGAGAGTTCCTATATATAGATAGTTTTGTTTAGAGAACATTATATGAGAGTTATTTGCAATAAAACTAATTAATCGTGAAAAAATGACTTAATAATAGGGGAGAGGGGGACTGGGGGCTAGTGTGGACAAGCTGAAATTCTCACGTCGTTTCGTATATTTTTTTCGCTTAGTTTTTTCAAGTTGGTACTTGCACACTTCATCGCAAAAAAAAAAAAAATGCACTTGTTGAAAGTTTAGTGTTACATGGTAACGGGACCGAGCGTGTCTTCGAAATTTTAGTGATACTTCTAATTAAGTTTACTTTTGGTGATGCATTTATATAAAATATAACTTTAACTAGTGTTTATTTAAATACTTAATTTTTTTTTTAAAAATTTTACTGTAAATTTAGAAAAAAATATTTTTGTTTAAAATAACACGAAGGGGCTAGGGTGGATAATTGAAATGGGGTTAGTGTGGACATGTCTTAAACTTATTTTGATGAGAAGTTACGTAATGTTAATCGGCATTCAATTTATTTAAAGAAGGTTCGAACATGCAAGCAAAAAATGGTCCAAGAAAGTATCAATATCGACGAAAACGGTAACTTTTATAACTCTTAACTTATAACTTTTTTGTATACATTAACAGGTATCTAATGGTGTCCACACTAGCTCTAAGTAAAATCAGTGGTTGTTCATACTAGCCCCGTATAAGGTACTTATTTAGTCCGTTATTAGCTACTAAAGGGCTGCATGAATGTATTTGATACAATAATGTACATCGCGCATTTATTGTTTTGTTCTCTATTATCTTTATTCTTTAAAGCATAAGCAAACATCGTACAGCATTCTCTCACAAAAAAGTGCTCACTCTACAGTATTTGTTAGCCTCTCACCAACATATGCACTTTCACATTACCTTTAAATGCTCTATACATTTGATATGATAAAATAGAGACAATCAAATCAATGCAAAACACAACGAGCACACCAAGCAAAACAAATATGTATGTTATAGAGAAATAACTGCCTCCGATGTGAATTTTTTTTTGCTCTGATATGAAGCAGAAAAACCTTTTGAACACAAAACAATAACAATATGCATTGTTTGCTGGCAAGTTGCTGTTTTTCCGTTTATTTTATATTCGTTTTACGCTTTTTACTTATTTTTTTTTCATTGTCTTATCATTTTCAAAAATTAAAATAAAATACGCAAGAACTCAGTGTCCACCACTGAGCATTTCAACACATTTCAATTTTGCTTTATATGCTTGTTTTGATGAAGTGCTCGTTTTTCTTGTATTCGTTATGCTTTATGCTCATTTGTTCTTGCTCTCTATGTTGTTTATGTTTAAATGCTGTTCAAGATGAGAGTTGAATACAGTGATCATACGAACCACAAACGAATGTCTTGCAAACATACCCGTGCAGCTCTTTATTAACTACTAGTGCGAAATTGTATTGTATCCAATTTAATTTGGTTTGAATTCTATATTTTTTTTTAACACAATAGTGTGCAGGTCAAGTTTGTGATTATGAAATTGAGCTCTAGTAGGCTTGCTTCTCTGGGCGTCATCAAAACTAAACAACTTAACTAGTTTGTATCAACCTGTGTTAAAAGGGAAGTTCTGTGTATCATGAGTATTTTATATTTACGTGTCAAGAGTGCGTTGTAAGGTACTGTTTGCTGTTTTATGAGATATCGACCACGTATTCATGGTACAAAGTAGAATTAAGCCGTAAAGGTATGGGTCTACTACGAATACAAACAAAGGATTTCAGTTCTACATTACAATAGGATGAATGCTAAAATATTCGGCAGTAATTGGTTTTGACATGGATTACCGAAAAAAGAAAAAAAATAAAGAAAATAAAAAATTTTAAAAAACATACCTATAAATAAAAAAGAGATTAAGTTACCAACAATGAAAGCAACATAACCAAATAAGATTTTATTAGATCTGGAAATAGTGGATAAAATTAAAAAAGGTTTGATTTCAATTACATACATAAATTGTTATGAAATATATGTAAACATAATCTTTGATTTTAATAAAACAATGAATATGACAAAACAACGTAGAAATAAAAATCTATCTAAATTGTTATACACACTGTTTTCAATCGTCTCAATTCTTTTTGATTAAAATCGTCTTGATTCAGAACTGTTTTAAATAAAGTGTTTATGCGCAAACAGCAATCCAATTTCACTGATATCAATTATAGAAGCATTTAAGTCAACTTAGGTTGTTTTCGTAAACATGGAAAGCAATAAAATTTAATTTAATAAAAAAGGAAATTATGTAAATTATTTAACTCTCTTGTTGAGACTTAGTGTGTTTTTAAGTTGTTTGTTTATTTTCGAGATTCAAAGAGCATAGCTTATGTGGCGAAATTTTTTACTGAAAAATTTGCTTATCTAGTGAAGTCAGATGGCAAACAATGCTGATTTATATCAACATAAGAACACATGTATCAGAGGCCGGAAATTGTTTCTTTTGAGATGGGTAACCATATCTGTGATAATGCGTTTTTTTTTTTTTTTGTTTTGACGTAGGTTCCATGCGTTTTTGTTTTTTTAAATTACTATAAATTTTTCTGGGATTGAAAGTTTGATAATTTAAACTAAACAATTGATTTTTCAAGTGGTTTAAAAGAAAAATGCCAGTTCATGCGAGCTTTTTGATCGGCTTGAGAAATAAAGAAACAAACTGACATGAGGTTTTATTAAATCGGTTTGAAATTTTAAATACTTGGAAATTCGATTTATGCATTCGATTTATACAAATCAAATTTAAGCGTCGAATAAACGGGGTAAGTGACGATATTTTGATATTTTCCCCTTCTAAATTTTTGAGCTGTATTGGTTAGTTTCTTCAATAATATTCTAACTAAAGTATTAAAGAATGGCTCTTCCGCTGGGTTCGAAGTCAAAATACCCCTGCAGCTATATTTAAGTATATTCAAAGTCTTAGCCATATATAAAATGTTTATTTATAATCTGTAAAAGCATTTATTGATAAAGCGTAGTGATAGAGTGTGTGGCCCATTCGCCAGAGAACCCTAGTTCAATTCCCACCTTACCCAAAAAGTTTTTTCAATTGAATTAACTTTTTTGTTCGGCCGTCACCTCTCTGCAGACAATGACAAACCTCAGAGATCTCAGAACTGCCATGAAATGCTTCTTCCAGTTCTCGGTCATTTGTGTTCAAACATTTCACAACACGCACAACACAATTGATCATAAGAAGCTCGGTCAAAGTTCTTTCAAGGGCTGAAATGCCTTCATTGCAAGGCACTAAATTGACTTTTATTGAATTTAATGAGGTTTTGCAGTTTACACGACGTAAGTTTTTTGTGGGTAGGCGTGTTTTTCACTAGACTCTGCCAAATTTCATAGTAGGGTTTATATTAACTATTAAGGCTTATGTACAATATTATAAGATATTTTTTTAAGTTTTTGTGAATTTATTTGTAAATTAATTACGACCTTCTTTCATAAGTTTTAAGTTATGTGTTTATATAACTCCAATAATTTTTCAATTATTAAAGGTTATATTTTATCGAGCTCAAGGTCAATATTGTTTATTTTAAGTTATGTGTTTATATAACTCCAATAATTTTTCTAAGCAACATTGACCTTGAGCTCGATAAAATATTTTAAAGGTTACTTTAATAATTGAAAAATTATTGGAGTTATATAAACACATAACTTAAAAGTTTTTGTGAATTTTTAATAGACTTTACGGTTAAAATAAATAAAGTCATGTTGAATGGGAGATAGGCGTAGTTTTCATCAGATTTTACCAAATTCCATAGAAATGTTTCATATTATATAGCAGAGCTTATGTGCTGCATTTCGAATCAGTAAATTCACTTTTGTGGTATTTTGAAATATTTCACAGTTTGGATGACGTCAGTTTGTATGAAAGGTATGAGCATACTCTTATGGAATGTAGGAGTATTTTTCATAAAATATTTCCAAATTTCATAGTCAGTGTTCATATTAAAAAACCGAAAACGGTAAATTCAGTTTTGTGAAATTTTAAAAGATTTTACAGCTTGGATGACATCATTTTGTTATCAAGTTAGGCGTTATTCTCATCGAATTTTGGTAAATTTCATAGTCAGGGCTTCTTTTTGAAAATTAAAGCTTATATGTGAAATTTCAAGATATTTCTTTAGTTTTTGTAAAATTTTAAGAGATTTACCTTTTAAATAAATTCTAAAGTAAATAGAATACTATATAGTTTTTAGATAACAAATTATACTTTGAATTTCATCACGATAACTTTAAAATTACTGTTGCAAGCTGATCACAGACGGACTGGCAGCCGGGCATAGCTGAATTGACTCAGTTGGTGATGCTGACCAAAAAAATACGTAGTCTTGGTTAGGTACGTACTCTAGGCTATATCTGCCACGCCTTTTTATGGCAGTTACAGCCGGAGTGAGAAACCTAATATACCACTTACACAGTTCGCGTGGAGGTATGAAAATCGTCAAAATTGCGTTAAGGGCCTCCGGAAGTTTTTCGAAGAAAAAAAGACAACTTTTTTAAAAATTTTTTTTGAAGCTGTATTTTATTTGAGACCTAAATTTTTTTACATTATTAAAGCATAACTATTTCAAATATATCCCTTAAATTTTGGTTCAAAAATATTCGTCGATAAGGTTGAAAAGAGCAACGCCGCGAAATACCTTAAATTTTGTGGTGAGCAGATATCTGGAGACTGGTTCATCTGACAAAAAAAAAGATTTTTTCGGTCAATTTATTTATTTTTTTTTGGATACATACTTTTTGGATTAATAACCTAAGACGACCTTAAATTTGTGCACAAAAAATGAAAATTTTCAAGCCTGAAAAAAATTTTATTGTTATTAGGTCAACCAGTCTCAAGATATCTTTCTCACCCCAAATTTAAGGTCCTTCGCGGCATTGCACTTTTCTACCTTATCGCCGAATATGTTTGGACCAAAAAGTCAGGGTTAAGTCCTGAATAGCTATACTTTAATAATGTAAATAAAATTTGGTCTAAAATAAAATACTGCTTAAAAAAAAATTTTTTTTTGAAAAGGTGTCTTTTCTTCGAAAAACTCCCGGAGGCCCTTAAATATTTGGCATCACTGCTTACGAAATCAAAACTTGCCATTTTTTCAACATGGAATTTAAATCAAGCCGGAAAGCTAGAAAAGTGGGAAAAAATAGTGGCTAGCAATCCTTTCAGTGCTATGATTTTACCAATTATTTTAAGTAAAGCCACATATTTTATGAAAAAACTGCTTGAACTTATCCAAAACTCTTTTCAGAAATGATATTTATGCTAATGATAATGGTTTTTTTGGAAAAAAATTAATTTTTTATTTGAAATAATTTCAAATCATATAAGTGATTTGAAATGTGCCTGTGTTTATAGTAAAACCCTGCCTTTATGGCTTACTCTAATTTGTCGCATGACTGCGGGGCCGATAGTTCATTAAACAGTAAACAGTACCTAACAACACACTCCTGGTGCGAAAAGTAGAATACTCATATACCTATGTATTCGCCAGTGAATTAAATACCGTATAAACGAGTAAAGTATCCACGACACCCAGAGAAGCAATGTTACTATTGTAGTCATCTACTAGTCAAGATCCGTAAATGATATACCAATAATAAAGGATATACCAGCCCAGTTGTACTAAGTGCGACTCACGTTTGCCATTCTAGGCCTGTGCAAGTGATATACACAAACCACAAACAGCACGAGACTACGCGAAGGACCGCCCGTGATAGTCACCTGGGCAAGTGTTTCACCAGATGAGGCATTTCAGCATCACCAACAAAAGGACCAAAAGTTCAAATTAACTTATACAACTGGCCATGTCCAGTTTGAACACTAAATGGTGCTTGACTTACATTCAACCTCATTAGCAGTTCAGGATACTCTATCCGTCACTGAAAACCCATAAGTGTATAAAGTTAACTCTTTCTAAGGAGTTTGGATTAAGGATTACTTACATAGTAATCTCTATGTTACTCTTCTACATATAACCCTTTTCTAAGGTCCTTATGTCGGTGATAGATCAGTTCTTCTCCTTATTTTAGTGGAAACGACTATTTCCATGCTAACAAGTTCAACTGGACAATTGCTACTCCATTCACAGGAGCGTGTGGAAGTATTATACCAACTTCCATACTTGGTCCAAGGAATGGACGCCAATGCCGGTCTCTAAGGTGAAGGCTCTACACATATAAGATAAGACTTGTTCCTGTTGCTAACCATGGAACGTCTCAAATTATCTTATACTGCATTCATCCTCCTTTTTTCCTGTCTGTAAAAAATATGGAAACAATATTATGGAAATTTGTCATTTTGAACTTTAATTCTTTAATATTCTTTAAGAAATTTAGGAAATTTTTGTAGTGGTTCAGCCATTAGAACTTTAAATTTCTAATAAAATGTGACAAAAAAAAATTAAAGAGGATGACTGGAGTATATTTATAAAACAACGATCTGGTATGTAGATTCACTAAGGAGACTTTGCCTGAAGATAAAGAAACATTTAAGCACATACTCATTGAATCCATTACTCCTTCAAAAAAAGAATATAAGCTAAAGTTTCTAAATTTTAATCAAATTTTAAAAGCGAATTGTAAAAGCAAGCCATTTTTATCTATCTATTATCTCTCCCAAGCAAATAGTTTTAATTTTAAAACCATATTTTTTTTTTTAACGGATATGAAAACTATTATTGAATTTAAAAGAACAATATTAATAATCAATTTAAGGAAAATATCAGTTGTTCGTGATGAGAAATACCAAAATACTTGAGTTTTTGTTTTACATAATTTATGACGTTAAGTTTTTGCTTATATTGAAATATTTTGCTTATTATAAACATGAGCTTGGTTTCCCTAACAAAATATTTGCCATCAAAATTATATTAATAAACAACGAATATAAATGACCCTGACTGTATGATTTATTATATTAAAATAAATTCACATAAAAGTGACAAAATTATGCATGATGATTTTAAAAACTGTCAGTAACAAATCTGCTCACCTACTTAAATAAAAAAAAATGACAGCTATCACGTCATTTTTATTGTTTAGCCAAGCAAAAGCTTTTTAAGCAGGCTTCTTAGTTTCTTAAGTCTGAGTAAAAGTCAAACACATGTTATTAAGAGATAAGCATATAGAAAAGTCATGATTAACGGGCTTGAAGGGATTTATAATAAAATCATTTGAATGCTGGTGCAAAACTCTTTTGTCTACCTCAAGAAACATAAAAATCAAGATAATGACATAACTTAGTAGGTCTTTTTTTATTAGAAGCTAATAGCGCTATAAAATGCATAAAAGAAATTTATGAATGGGAAATTTAAGGAAAAACAGTGACTGACTGAAATAAAGCCCTAATTTAATATAAGCTTTTTTAAGCTTTGAAATATAAACAACAGCTATTCGCTGAACTTTATATAAATGCACAAACAGCTACACAGAGAAACATTCTAAGAAGTTGCAATAAAAATAACTCAAAAAGAGCTGACAAGCTTTGAAACAAAGCTGGACAAAGCTTAAAGTTTACTGTTTATGCGCGCAAGTTTAACGCACCATGTAATGATATTATGGCAAGGTGCTTGTGTTTGTTTAAGTCGCGTGTACGCTTGGTTTAAAATTTCGCTACT
Source organism: Coremacera marginata (assembly GCA_914767935.1). Taxonomy (NCBI): domain Eukaryota; kingdom Metazoa; phylum Arthropoda; class Insecta; order Diptera; family Sciomyzidae; genus Coremacera; species Coremacera marginata. Next base: position 142,636,320 of record OU612045.1, read on the forward strand.
TGTCCGCCCACCTGAACTTCATCATGCATTTGCTTTGAACTTCTTTAAAGAAGATAAACATTTTGTTGTTGTTATTGTTAGTTGTCTGTGTTGCTTACATTCTCTTTCGTCGTGCTCTGCTGCTTGGATGGGGAATTTCGTTGAGCTCGCGATATTATCAGCGAAGCTATTGAAGCTGATGACGCTGCTGTCGTTAGTGGTTGTGGCGGAATCGGTGGTGGCGGTGGTATATAAGCCACTGGTTCAACCTCCTCAGTTGGTTCTGAACGGGACTTGCGAATGTGCTGCCTGTGCGCTGATGTGTTGCTTGTATTACTTGGAAATTTCGTCCTGGAAGCATGTTTTAGCGCGGAGCCACAATGACCGGCTTTGTAGTTGCTGTCGGTGCTTGTTTGTCTTGAGAACTTAGGTCTGGGTGTTGTTGCTGGTGTTAGGGTTGGTGTTGGTATCGGAGATGGTGTGGCTGGTGTCACTGTGGTGGAATATCTTTTGCTTTCTATGGTCACCTCCCCATGCCTTGGTGTTTCTTTTATTTGCTTTAAATTGTTGGATTTCGCAGATGAGCGACTGTATGCATCCAAGGAGTCGACGTCGCTATCTTGTTGACCTATAAAAAACTTAACGCCTTGTACTGGGGGCGTATGTACGGCGGTGTTGCTGTCATTAGTTGCAACCTCGTTGTATGCTTCGTTGCGGCCAAAGATGGTATTTTGTTGTTTTTTTAGTGCACCTGTAACACCACCATCAACCTCATTATTAACACCATTATATGCATGATGAGCTTTGCCACCATCAACAACATCATCACCATCATCATCACCATCATCATCGGTATCTATGTGTGGCACTTCGTTGGGTAAAGCCGTTGGTCGTCGTTCTTTGACGGGCTTAAATTTTGAATGTTGGTTTTGATTGGCATTGTTTGTATAACTATTGTTGTTAGTATTGTGTTTGTTGTTGAAGCTGCTTGTGTTGCTGCTGTTGCTGGTTTTGTTAGAAATGAATTTCTTATGACCGTTACCGGTATTGTTTGAAATTTTGTTGCTACTGTTATTATTGTTGTTGTTGCTATATTTGAAATAGTTTCCAGTGCTGTTAAAACTTTCACCTTGCGGTTGTGGTGAGTTTTGCTTAAATTGTGTTTTGTTATGATATATAGAATACTTCAGATGCATATATTTGTTTTAGCCATGTTTGTTTGTTTGTGTATTTTTTTTTTTGTTTGTTTGTGTTGAAGTGTAAAGTTATTACCAAATACAAAAGTAAAGAAACAATTTCAGTTGTAGTAGTAGTAGTAGTTTAAGTGGTTTTTGGTGTAGCATAGTTATAGTTATGGTAGCGTTGAAAGTAGTAGCCAAATATTTCACACAGAACAGAAGAGACAAAGGAAAAAGTTTTATGTATTAGCTGAATAGAATAAGATTAGTTTTTGAGCATTAAAATTTTCCTACTTACCTCACTGCTTTTAGGAGTGAAGATAGACGTTTCTTCGCGTCGCAAGTACCGTCCGATTTGCTAAAAAAAGAAGAGATAAAATTGAATATTATTACAAATGTTTAATATTTGTAAGGTTTAAAAATTTAATTGATTTAATAAATGAAAGTAAATTTTTTTACTTTATAAAAAAGTTATATATTTTAGTTATAAAAAAGTCTACACCTATCATTTTAAGAGGGTGAGAAGTAATCCGGTTGCCTATATCAACATTGAAACAAGAAATAGAAAATTCCTTAAAGAACGTTCATTTGGGCTTATAAATTTAGCTTTTGCATTCCGAAAAAATTCTTCGAAAAATCCATGTGCCACATGATATTTTAAAGAATAAAGGTGTGGGAGCTTAAAGTGGGAATCAGAATGATGTAGCTTGTAGTACGTAGTATGACCTGTCAAAAGTTAAAATATGCTAAATCCACGGAATCGCACAGAATGCGTAGTACGTCTGTGGCTAGTAGCTGTAGTTGTAGCGCAAGTTAAGTATAAGTGTTCGAAATTAATAATAGTGGTATTCGCTCTTTCGTGTATTAGATGTACTTATTGTAATTGTACCGATAAATACAAGGGAAAGAGTGAGTGACTTCTTCCACAGCAGTGTATCTACTATTGGCTACACTGGTGGCAATTGAACGTTTTTTCCTTATTTGAACATTTTCCATTACAGATTCCATTACAGATGGATTTTAAACAGTTCTAATTAGAAAACGATATGATGTGACGAGCTAGCTCGTAAAATTATGGCGAACAAAGGACAAGAAATGGTACCAAGAATGCTGCCAAGTAATGTCAAAATGATACAATTAACACATACAACTACATTACAATCATCTTTTGATGTTGTAAAGAAACACATAAAGTGTAACTTCAAAAGCTATGGTATTTGTTGTTGCATGTGTATTTAGTGTAATTTTTTGACAGAAGTACACTAGTGTATTCATAAATACACAAAAGAGCGAATACCACTAATATTTGTAAATTCGAAAAAATTGATAAATAATTGATCTCTGAAGCGCTCATGCCATTGTGGACATATTTTTTTGGCGTAGCGTGCTACACACTGAACAGCTGATGAGGTTACTACATGGAATCGCTACACCTACATCGCATTCTGTTCCACGCTTAAGTTTTATACTAGTATGATGCTCTGTTATGGTTCAGAGAGTTTAAAAGAGTTTAAAAGAGAAAAAACATAAAAATAACAATTAAATTTGTTTTTGTCCTGTACTGCGTCTCCGACTGGAAACAAAAAATTTACGAACATTTTTGGTACTGACCAATATATAAATTCTATTTTTAATATTATTTAAGGTTTAAGTTGATAAAATAGATATAAAAATATAAGTGTACTGCATGTCCCTTTGTAAGTGCTTCGTTAACTCGTATTTCGTAAGAACCTACAAAACGTCAAAAGTATTTCATATGAAGGTTAAGATACAAATATTATTCAACTATGTTTATTCATTTACTAAACTTGTTTTTTTTTTTTTTTGTATAACAAGATAAATTAATTTTGTGATTTTTTTTTTGTTTTTAATAACTGAAAACAATCAACTGAAGTTGGCTTTTCCAACATTATTCCCTCGGGTATTCTTTCGCAGAATCTTCAAGAATAAGCTGACGACATGGCTACGCTACACCAATGATATGTAGCTCACCGTGCGTTTTGTCGCTGCAAATTGCTACCGAAAGATATATACATATGTGGTACAGCAGTAAATGATACTAGTACAAAACTAGTGATTTAACTAGCCTTTAATCACTTTAATCCACTGTCTTTGCATTCAACTGGTTAATTTTACAAATTTTTTATTGCTACCTTATGCATTACCAATGCCTAGCCAATTCACTAGTGGCACAAGAACTTTCGAAATGATTAAAAAACAAAACAAATTAGGTAGGCATTGTGAAGGCAATCTTCAATTCATAAGTTTATGGTTCTTTTATCACAATTTCTTATTTATGTTGTTCACTGAAATTGAAAATCCTTACAGATATATCCTTATGTTTGCTTGGAAATACTACTTTGAACTATCCCTGTAGAAAAATCAACTAATTTAAAAGTAGTTGATAAAGTAGTTTTTTGTCAACCACAACTAGTTGAAATTCTGACTTTTTTCCATAGAACGAACTAACTTATTTTGTATGGTGATGTCCACTAAATAAGTCAATTGACTTTCGTCTGCATATATTTTCAACTACTTGTTAAACTAGTTACATTTAAATTATTTTTTTAATTGCTTTTAAATAACCAATTGAAAACTATTACTGATGGCCTAAAGTTAATAATATTTGATGAAATAACATGGTTAAATATATATAAACTTGTAATCTAATAAAAATTTGCAATTAAAATATGTCAAAATCAGAGTAGTTGCCGCCTTAATATAATTCAAAGTAGTTCATATACTGGTTTATTTTAAATTAGTTTTTAATTAGATGTTTTTAAAAACAAGTTAGTTTGTTCCTAACTTGTCCCCCTAATAACTTAGGGATATTAGTCATTGAAGAAGTCAAAGACATAAACAATACGCAGTATAAGCTTTTTATTATTTTAATAAAGTATTCAAAAATACAAAAAAAATAATACGTTTTTAAAAAATGCCTGTACATGTAAGCCCACAGGTGGTTTTGCAAATTGGCGTCCAAAAAAGAATTACTTTTCCGGTGGAACATATAAGTCCATACTTTGACATCTGAAGAAAAAGCTTTGTGATTATTTTAAAGACTTAACTCTTCGGATCGCCGTGGCCCGATTTTTAAATTATTGATTTAAAAAAAAATTTGTTTGAGTTTGACATTTTATGGTCAAAATCATTGATTTTAATTCTTGTAAATGAAAAAATTAAAATTGGGGCATGGCGATCCTAAGAGAAGGGTTTTTAAATTAACCACAAACCTTTTTTTCAGGCTAGTATCACTCACAGACTATTCAGACTGTGTCCGAAATTCGGTCATATCAAAATGGGTTTTTTTTTTTTTGCTAAACGCATCAAATCATATCCTGAACAGAGTAAACGGTGTCAGTGGCCAGCGGCTAGCGGAGTTCTTTTAGATGTATATATTTCTAAACTTCCATACTTCCTCGAGTATGCTACAACAACAATGTTGAATAGAGATTTTCTTATTGACCAATTGGAGAAAAAAGTTTTAACTCTATGAATGAACGGTGTCCCAATGGGAGAGCATGATATAAATTTTATGGCATTACTGAACAATTTTTGAAATTTACTAACTTTGAAATTCGATTAATACTAAATCGAAACATGTCTACTTTCCAATGTAATAAAAATATGCACTTCTATGGTACAATGAAAAAAGGGTTGCATCGCGGCTGATTGTACTCTCTTTCTCAGCTACCATAATTGTCGAAATCAATGCAATCTTCTGTCACTTGGCAAACTGAGCCTCCGCGTAGTGTTGTTTTTGCTTTTTTGTTGACAGTTATGGTAGTCGGCACTCAGCCGTACGGCTAACTTAATTTATTCTGCCATGTGCACTTCTATTGAGACTAAGGTTGCCAGGTGGTCGGGATTGATCGGGATTGTCCCGTTATTGAAGTCCTTGTCCCATGTCCCGTTATCGGACAATTTGTTCCGGAATATTAAAAAAACTAACATTGGTAAAAGTTACTTTACTAAAGCTATTGCAAGCTCCCATTTCATTTCCCATTTCACCGCAATTTGTATACAAAATCTGAAAATTGATTTCAAGTCTGACCAGTGTAAAAGGGTCTTTGGAGTAGAAATGCTTTAAGGTTCATTAAATTTGAGCTAAATTTCAAGTGTTTATTAAATACACCTGATGGTGAAAATGCTTAAAACAACTCGTGCAAATCAAAAATATGTTAAGGGTGGTATTCATCTAGAAGTGGAAAAACATGGTGATGTTCCTGATTTTATTTTTTCATAGAAGTAAATGAACACCTTGAGTTGTTGGCAGTTATTTATTGATTCTTAAAGTGTAGGAAAGTATTTGTTTTGGTGAATAAAAGTGAAATGTGAAGTGTCAATACGCCAGCACAGTCTCTATCAAACAGCACGTTCATGTCATCAAAAATAAAAAAAGAAAAATATTTAAAAAATTATATTATAATTATTGGAGCATTTATAGCTATAATATCAACAAATAGTTGAAAATTACAAAAATCGCAGACATTTTGAGTAGCGTTTTTTCCACATTTTCGCTCTTTAAATTTCTCAAAAAAATAAATAAAACTGGCTTATATATCTGAATTTAGGTATAGGATCCAATAAATTTTATTTACTTTAAGATAAAAAAAATCAAGTTAATCCATAAAGTAGTTCTCCATATCGTGGTCTCCATAATTCATATCGTAGAGACCAGTTTAGAAAACTAATAAATTCTACGAAAGGGAATTTTGGCAAAAATATTGTTTTTCCAAAGCAAATTTGGAAAAATTAATATATATTATTCGCTCGGACTTCAGTGACCAAAAAAATAGCTATTTCTGTTAATATTTACGAAATGATTTATTAAAACAATTTACTTTCGGTTGCATTTTTCAAAATGTAAAGGATTATTGTAATAGGTTTCGTAAATTTTTGGAACAACGCTTGGAGTAACGCTAGTTACACAATGAATAAAGACCGATTATGAACAATAATTTTAGCAAGGTTAGTTAAAAGGCAGCGTTAAGGTTTAAACAGTGCGTTACTCAACAAATGTTAAATGGTCATTTAAGGGCCTCAGGGAGTTTCTGGGAACAAAAAAAGACACCATTTTAAAACTTTTTTTTTTGAAGCTGTGTTTTATTTTAGGCCAAATTTTTTTTTACATTATTAAAGTATAATTACTCAGGTTTTATTCCGGACGTTTTGGTCCAAAAATTTTCGTCGATAAGGTATAGAAAAGTGCAATGCCGTGAAAGACCTTAAATTTGTGGTGAGAAAGAAATCTGGAGACTAGGGCGTTTAATCGTTGGTTTTTGAAAAATATTAATTTTTTGACAAAATGGTGAAATCGAAAATTGTAATTTTTTGTGCACAAAATTTAGGTCGTTTTATTGTTTCGCAGAGTTGTTGATTTAATATTAATTATGACTGAAGCTATGTTGCAGCAGATCACAAAAATCTGTCTATTAAAAGAATTGCTTATTGCCTATTCTACACATCAAAAATATTTAGCACCTATTCAAAAATAACAAAAATATTGCCTCTACTTGCTACAAGATGTCATCAGCATTGGTTTTTTTTTATGTTAATGCGATTGTGTTGTTGTTGGTACATATATTTGTTTTTTGTTTTTGTGTAGCACGAAGGAAAAATTAACAATTGTTATTAAAAAAACAATGAATGTTACATGTAATGAAATAAATAAAATAATAATGAAATGTAATAAAATTTACTGGTGCGCATATTAACTTTTTTTTTTTTAATTTAATTTAAAAAAAAAACATTAAATTATCAAGTCTATGAAACTGCGTAAAAGCTTCGCTTTTCTGTGTGTGCAACGACGCACCTGTTTTTTATTTATTTTTTATTAATTGTAGCTTATTTTTCCTACGAAGAAAGTTTTCCGTATTTCTTAAGTATTTATTAAAACTTCAATATAATATGTGCTTCCATATATATATACAAGGTTGGCTCAGTTAATCAATACCTTAAGCTAGGTCATTTAAGCACAAACACAGATGTTTAAAAGGCGATAAAAAACTGATCATGATTCCGATAAAAATGTGATCTTAACATTTATGTAAAGGCACGATTATCGACATTTGTGTTATCTTATTCACCTTCACATTGTACGTTTGTTTGCTGATATTGTTGGCAGCCTTGTTGCTTGCACTGCTATAGAGTGAGGTTTGTTTTCAAGTTATGCAATATAAATCAATATTTAAAAAAGATATTTTAGAGAAAACTTTAAAAAATACATCCTATATATATTTATATATATCAAATGAAACCACTTTCTTAAAATATAAAGCTTCTTTTGTTTGAGTCAATTTATTAATATAATTTTAAATTACTTTTATTTAAACTCTACTTTCGAAGTTTTTACTCTTAATTCACTTTCATCCCAAACAGCTGTCATTTTCTATCACTCCCAAATGAAAACAAATATTTTAAGTTGCTCTAACTTTATGATTTGTAGCCAAAAGTTCTTCTTTATTCAGTTTGTTTTATCCTAATTGAATTCAAAACCATTGAGTATACTTTGCCAACATCCTGTTCCCATTCAAATCTCTACGCATTAAATCAGGCTCATAAGTGAAAAACAAGTGTTGCCACCTAACCCATCAAGACGAACAACTGCCTACCATGCTATGCCTAAGATTGTAATTTTTTGATTGTTATGCAAAGTTTTGACGTTGTTTCGTTATGCGTGTTCTTTAAGTCTTCTTACCTACCGCATAAACACAAGGTGTGAAACACGTGACTACAATTGTGTTACTTTCGGTGTTAAATAGGTTTAACTTTGTGAGGTAAGCTTCTTCATACTCCATCCAACTAATACCCAAAATCTTTTTTCAATTGTGAGGCATCAAAGTAACGCAGCGCCTTCAAAAATGCCTTAAGTACATTTTTCGATGTTGAAAGGAGGAGAGTGGGGAGGGGTATCCAAAGCACTTATAGCGCGAAAAAAAAAATGAAAAAAATGTTTCCACGAAAAATCAAACTCAAGTAAACATGCATAAATTTATCAGGCAGCTCTATATGGACAGAGTACAAGGTGGATCTTAAGTGCACTGAACAAAATATTTTTCTTAGAATCAATGAACTCCATTTACACCCAGAAAAAAGCTTATATCAAATTGAAGAAAAAACTAGTATAATTTATAAGATGGCTTGGCAGTTTTCAGCCACCCAAGTACTTTATTAAAACGCCTAAGTTTTACACGTTGACTTGCTAATTTTTATTGGGTGATAAATTAACCAAGTATTTGATAATTTTTAATACACTACTTTAAATTTCAAAATTATTTTTCAAAAATATAACTTTTTTTTGGGTTTTGGTTTTTTATTTTCCTTTTTTTTTTTAAGCTGCCGCCTTCTCGTTCTGTGATTTCCTTGAATGAAATCGGCAACAACACAAATTTTTTTTCTTAGAAATTAATGACTTCTCGGCTTTTCTTGCTGCTTGACGTCTTTTATAACAAGAACATTAAATTAAATTAAATTAAATTAAATATCATAAACAAAAATTTTACCTTCGCATGCCGTTGTGATTTGAACCCACACCAACTGATACAACTGTGTATGAAGACACTGCGCTACGCATTGAGCCAAACTCCAAAGCTGCTTGAATCAGTTGGTAGAGCGATGGACTGGCACCAAAAGTTCCAAATTCGATTCCACACGACGGGCAAAGAAATTTTTTTTTTCTTTTCTTTTTGTTGATGAAATGTAATAAAATTTACTGGTGTGTGTTTTTTAATTTAATTTGTGTTATTTTTGAATTTAAAAGTGGTTTATTAAAAAAAAAAAAACCATTAAATTATCAAATCTATCCTTTTCTCGTGTGTCTTATGACAAAACTATGCTTAAGCCATCCATGCTAGTTGTTTTTTAATTTTGTATTTTTGGATTTTGGGCTTAGGTGAACCAAATATTTTTTTTTTCAAGGTATCGAAGTATGTGCTTTCAAAGCAATGTATTAAACAATAAATTGCTTAGGTTGATAAGCATAAGTTTATAATTCGCATACTATTCTCTTTACCCAAGCCGACTTAGGTGATTTACCTATTTGTTTTATTCTCGGTGTACTAAGCGAATAAAATAAAAATGACTCCACAAATGCTTTTGCTAAGACAACAACTTTTTCAAGTTTCCTGTGTTTTTAATATAATGTTCATTTTCTATAAGCATCTGATATTTATAATTTTTATTCATTGAAATTTAAAAATTGTTTTATTCGAATTCCCTGACCTTACTTAACTTACTGTACTTAATTTTAATGTACAGTGTGTTGCACATCAAAATCCATAAATAGTCCGTATGGATTAAGAAATTCTTCTTACATCCAAATAACTCATTCGTTAAATCAAAGAAATATTTTTGAATTTAAAAAACACTTAGGCCAGCAAACCAAACGACATCGTTTCAATATCGAGATGATATCGCAAAAGTGATAATTTTTATCGATAATGTTACACGAGAAGTTATCGTTATGATATCGGAAAAGTTCCGTTTTCGATAAAAATGGACATATCGTTAACGATATCGACAACATAATAATTGCGATATCGAAACGGTATAAAAATATCAACGTCGTTTCGATATCGAGATGATATCGTAAATGGAATCATTCTATCGTTTCCGCTTCACGAGACGATATCGTAATGATATCGAAAAAAACAATTTTCGATAAAAATTAACATATCGGTAACGATATCGCAAACATATTATTCCTCGATAAAGAAACAAATAATTTTGCTATATAACATAGTTTTAATACCGTTTCGATACCATATTTTTTCAAAAATAATTATGTTATGTAATAGGTTCAGACATTCCCACAACCGATTATTTCTAATCATTTTCACAAACTGAATTTTCAATAAAATATTTTTTTAATAAAATAATTTTCGTTTACTTAAACCTAGAAATAATTTTATAGTTAAAATAGTTATAACAAAGTGTTTTTAGAAATTGAAAACATAATTAAGAATGAAAATGTAACTTGTAAATGAAAATGAAAACACGTATGTGAAACATTACAAGGTTAATGCCCTTCAAAATTCACCTTTAAATTTAAAACTTGCTTTTTAGACATACGCTAGAGAAGCACACATAAATTACATTTTAAAAAAGAGCCAATCCATAGCTGTAAGATAATAATATATTCAAAACGAAAGTAATTAAAACAATTTATCGAAAAATGTTTTGAGATTTATTTTATCTAAATATGGATACCAGCGAAATTACATCGAGAATTTTTTCTAGATATCATTGCGATATCGCAGCGCTGTCATTTTTATGCTATCGTGATGATATCGAGTACTTATTTATTATTAATATCGTAACGGTATCGCAATGCTATCGTTATTATACTATCATGATTATATATAGAAATTTGTAATATAGATATCCTTATGATATCGAAATACTATCGTTAACTGTACTATCGGGACGACATCGCGTATTTATATGTTAAGATATGTTAATGATATCATTAGAATATCGTAATATTTTTCTACCGAGATATGGTTTGCTGGGCATATATCACATTGGTCAAATGCTCTGTTAAGTAGCTTCTAAAGTAAGTGGACTGCAGAGTTCACTGAAGACTGCTGATGAATTGATGTTGCGGCTAATAAGTTCAGAAATTTTTTTTTAAGAATATCTTTTTTCATTCAAAAAAAGCAAAACATTATTAAAACTCAAATTTCTTTGAAAATTCGTGACCAGAAAGATTTCTTTAATGTAATTTTACTGTATAAATTCTTAAACTTTAAGAACTTTTTCTTTAATTTACTGCATCAGGTTTTTGCTACAATGATCTTCTTTGCATATACCAAAGTATCTGTTCCTTGAGTTTATGAACTCTTTACATTGCTGCTCAATTAATATATTCTTTGAAACTTAGAACCATTCCTTTGAATTAAAGAAACGATTTTTTTGGCTGCAAAAAAACAGTTGAAGTGAATTAATGAATATTTTTCATTGTTTCAATAATAAGTTTCTTCATTTTAATGAACATTTGTTGTAACATAAGAATTTGTTGTAAAAATTAAACTTGTTGTGTTGTCAAACTTTAGAACAGAGATTAAACCAATGAATATTAGACTAATTTTAATCAATAATTAATTCAAACACAGAACTTTCTCTTTGATTTCATGCACGTTTTTGGTTCAGTGTACCTTATTTGAGTTTTTTTGTCAATAATACCGTTACCGTATTTTTCTGCATGAATTTGTATTTTTTTTTTTTGCATGTCTTATCTAAAAATATAAATAAAATCCCTTAAGGAAAAAAATATATGTGATATTTTTAACAAATACTGTTGTTCAAATATATGTTTATAATCACATTACTCAATTCATTAAATAACTTGCCCTTGGGGAGGAAGTCAATGTTTAGCAAGATAAGCGGAAGGTGTTTTTCCCACGATAACTTCAGATTGTACTGAAGAAAAACCTTTTAAATTTAACATAATGTTGATTTATTAAAAAATTTAAAGTGAAATGTTTTTTGACTTAACTACAACTCAACTGCATTACAATTCCACTAAATACTAGTTGTAGCCACACACATGCTTTTTTGTTTTAGAATCGGTTTAATGAACTGGATGCCCTACCTATGACAAAAATGTACCTTTTTAAGCGATCGAAGTTCTTAATTAACTTTTCTTAAAGCATCTGCGGCTTGATATAGTGCATTCGTTTTATAAAAATTAAACTTTTGCCATATCGTCAAATTCATTCTAACTTTCTATTGTTCGAAAATGTACTCCAAAATACAGCTAATACTTTTATTTTTAATTTTATCCCCTCTTTTTGGCAAATCATATATATACCATTGCCTCAATTGATGTAATAAAGTACACGAGATTTAAATGATGCACGTCTATTTGAATATCAATACTAAGCTATTCGAAATCTAAGCATTCTGATAATTTTAAGCAAACTAAGCTATTCAACATTAAAAAATCGAAAACTTCCATTTTGCCCCTAACTACTAAATAGCATCCAGTCTATCCAGTGCTTTAAAATTTTAATCGCCTTAAAAAAAATTATTTTTAATAAATTATGATTAAGTCACTTTTTTCAAAATATGACATTTATTCTGAAAACTTCTTCCTTACTGTGCTTAATTTAAGTTAACATTCAACTTTTTTGTATCCCCAACATTGTTTTAAGTTAATTTTATTTAATGAGAACTGTTGGTGGAGTATGCGACAGCTTAGTAATTTTTTTTTTCATTTTCTTCGTACTGATTACCTTTAGCTGCAGGCTATAATTAAAAAATAAAAATTTGGTTTTACAAACCTAGGCTGGGAGTAAACCTCAAGGGTGATCATCCTGTTTGTCATTTCATAAATATGGAAGTAGTTATATTTTGGTTTTTTACGTAATTGAATGAGACTTTTTACACAGAATGATAATGAAAAATGATTTTGTTGTCTTGTTTGTCGTATCAAATTATGCAAACAAATGATGAAAAATACTCAGGGAGTGGATTAAAATAAACAACGAATGCACAAATTAATTAAAATTAAAATTACATTGCAGTCAGTTGAGTATTCAAAATAATACCGTTTAGAAATTTCTCATTTAATTTGTAAGGTAGCGATGATGAAAGAAATGCTCTTGAAAAATTTGACTAGAAAATATTTACAACTTGTATCTAAAACTGAAGTATCTGCTTAATTAAACAGGAGGTTATCAAATAAGAGAATGCTTTAAAACTGTCAGATAAATACACTGTGCAGAGCTATAACCGAAAAATAATTGAGAGAAAATACGCTTAAATTGTTAGAAGAGTAAGTAATCATAATTTGCATTGATTCATAACTATCAGAGATTGGGATAGTGCACTAAATTTTCAGTTTAAGCTATCATGTACTGATAGTGCAAACTTATTCACTAATTCTATTGGTGTTTACTGATGAATTGAAAAATTGTAGCCTCACTATACATTAGTGATAGTGATAGTGATAGTGATAGTGATAGTGATAGTGATAGTGATAGTGATAGTGATAGTGATAGTGATAGTGATAGTGATAGTGATAGTGATAGTGATAGTGATAGTGATAGTGATAGTGATAGTGATAGTGATAGTGATAGTGATAGTGATAGTGATAGTGATAGTGATAGTGATAGTGATAGTGATAGTGATAGTGATAGTGATAGTGATAGTGATAGTGATAGTGATAGTGATAGTGATAGTGATAGTGATAGTGATAGTGATAGTGATAGTGATAGTGATAGTGATAGTGATAGTGATAGTGATAGTGATAGTGATAGTGATAGTGATAGTGATAGTGATAGTGATAGTGATAGTGATAGTGATAGTGATAGTGATAGTGATAGTGATAGTGATAGTGATAGTGATAGTGATATTGATAGTGATACTGATAGTGATAGTGATAGTGATAGTGATAGTGATAGTGATAGTGATAGTGATAGTGATAGTGATAGTGATAGTGATAGTGATAGTGATAGTGATAGTGATAGTGATAGTGATAGTGATAGTGATAGTGATAGTGATAGTGATAGTGATAGTGATAGTGATAGTGATAGTGATAGTGATAGTGATAGTGATAGTGATAGTGATAGTGATAGTGATAGTGATAGTGATAGTGATAGTGATAGTGATAGTGATAGTGATAGTGATAGTGATAGTGATAGTGATAGTGATAGTGATAGTGATAGTGATAGTGATAGTGATAGTGATAGTGATAGTGATAGTGATAGTGATAGTGATATTGATAGTGATAGTGATAGTGATAGTGATAGTGATAGTGATAGTGATAGTGATAGTGATGGTGATAGTGATAGTGATAGTGATGGTGATAGTGATAGTGATAGTGGTAGTGATAGTGAAAAAATTGTTCACTAAAATTCATAAAAGAATAGTGCAAAAAGCAATTTCTACAGCTTAGTTCAACTTTTTTTTGCACTAAAATTAAAAGTGCATAAAAACACCTGCTCTAATGGTAGTAAAACACAGAAAGTTTTCCCTAAATTGAAATAAAAGATAACACTTTATTTTTAGTATTGTTTATTCCAATACAAGAAAAATAAACAGTGTTTACAATTATTAGCTTTAAGCGAAAAAAGCTTTTCAAAGTTAAAACGGCTTAATTTACTTCTACGGGGAACGTCTATTATTCTACCAAACGAAAATAAACGATACTTCATTTAGAAAATTATATTCTATTATTATAGATTTTTTCATTCGAGTCTGGCTTATATAATTTCAAAACTAATAGTATTTGAAAGTTGAGTGGAAATATTTTTAACATCAGCTTTTATGTAGTGACTGTTAAAATTTTTCACTATTTGAGTGTGGTGAACATTTAGTCACTAGTGCAACAATATAACAATATCACCAAAGCCTCTAGAGTGATAGTTGTTTCAGTGTGTAAGAGTGTTTCAGAGTTTCACTATCACCAAGCTGGTATAAAAATAGTGAAAAATATAATTTCGATCACTATATTTAGTGCTAGTGAAATGCTTAGTTCACTCAACGTTTAATGCACTACTCCCAACTCTAATAACTATAGCCGTTTGACTTTAAAAATTCATTTTATTTTAAATTTTCTTTGAGATTGTTTTTTTTTTTGCGCAAAATAATTCTTCACGCGGTTTTGTGTTAACTGCAATCAAAGAAGCTGGTCTCAGCTTTTGTGAAATAGCTAAATTAATCCACATGATAAAGACGTTCAAATTTTTTTGGCAAACAAAAACAGTTATGGGAGAAATCGACGAGGTGGACCCAAACCAAAACTTTCTGAACGGAACACTCGACGAACCTGTAATTTAGCCAGCAACTCCTCAAAATTAGCGCAACAACTTGCAAGAAAATGTTACTAAAACACATCACGGTGGACAATAAATCGTGGTTTAAGAAGGTCTCCCAATTTTTTAGGCAAAAGCCAAAGTTGCTGTCACGTCTCATCTAATCCCGCCTTGAATATAAACGGCAAAACGTGTGACGAAATTGTAGTCTAGTAACTTTTTTAAGTTAAATCACCTATACGGAAAAATAACCTAAAATTTTGTATCTAGGTAGTTATGTCTGATGAGAAAAAGTTTAATTTGTATGGACCTGACGGTCTTAAATCATATTGAAGAGATATTCAGAAGAAGCCTTTTATTCTTCCCAACGAAATCTTGGTGGCGGCACAGTGATGCTTTAGGGCGCATTTGAGGTGGATGCCATGCCGGAAATAGCATTCATCAGCCCACTTATAAACTCTGTCAAATACACACAAACATTGCAGATGAATTTGGTTCTATTCCTGGAACAAAACCGTGGTGTTGAATGGGTATTCCAACACGATAATGCGTGTGTACACAGAAGCATAGAGATGAATTAATGTCTTGAGTCCCACACCATCCCCTCCCTAGATTAAAACCCAATAAAAAACATTTGGGGAACTATAGTTCATAAAATTGATACTAAGAATAAGCAATATGAAAACGTCAGAATTAAAAACCACCATTCAAACCGCATGGATATCAATCAACCAGGAGACTTGAAAAACCATGTGGGAAGTATGGAAGATCGACTTTTTGAACAAATTCAAAACAGAAAAGGTCCTACACATTATAAGCAATTTGAATGAAATTTAAGTAATTTTGTGAAGTTTTTCATTTTATTAGTATTTTTCAATTATTTGTAACATTCGCTTATAGTTATGCACTAACTAAAAACCAATTTTAAGCATTTTATGAAAACTTTTATTGTACTTTAAAGTTATTTTTTATACTGTTGTATTGCAAACATTTAACTTTGTTCTATGCAACCGTACAATTAAAATAAATAAAAACACAGGTGCGTCATTGGACACACGAGATAAGCAAAGCTTTTTCGTAGTTACATAGATTTGATAGGCTAATAGCTTTTTATTTTTAATAAATTTACTTTTAAATTAAAAAATTTAAAATAACCTAAAGTATATTAAAAACACACGTTAATTAATATTTAAATAAATTAATTAATTCCGACACTGTTTTCTTATATTAAAATTGATCTTCCTTTTTTGCCTGTGTCAATCACAGCAGAAAATTAATATCAAATTATTAAAAAACATTCCTTCACCTGCTGTGGGGATCGAACCCGTGGCCACTGATTAAGAGTTCATTACTCTAACCACCAATCTAAAAAGCCTTTGTTACGCAGGATTGTTGATTTTTTCAGAAATTAAAGGTTCTTTTTACGTGTATCTCTGCTATGATAGCCTTAGTCCCGTAAAGCTCTTTGGGAACAAGTCTAGTTTAATGAACCCGCTTAAATTTCAGAAAGTTGTTTGGTACAAGGCATGGAAGAATTATAATTCTATCATGCGTTTAAGGTAGCATTTTTGTCATAGATTATAATGGTGTTGAAAAAATGCCACTATCTCTTGAAATTCAGCGAGTTCATTAAAGTAGACTTAAGCCGCTCTTTGTACAGTTTTTGTGTGAACATGCCTGATATTACAGTAATACTACTAGTTGACTTTGGCGGAGTTATTTTTGAATTTTGGTTTTCTTTTAGGGGTAACATCTCAGCTAGAAAGTTTTTTTGGTCGTCCAGTTTTGGGTCTATTTTCCATTGTTTTGTACATTTTGTATTTTCTTATAATGTTTTGCACACTTGTAGATGATAAATTCAAAAGATTGCCTATATCTCGATTGGATTTGCCTTCTTTATAAATCTTTTACATTAGACTTGATTTGCTTTCCTTTTTAAGTTTACCGATAACCAACACAACTACATATTTTTTCAGAAGAAACTGCAAAAGCACTAGCAACAGAAATTGTTTTTGAGTTGTACTTTAACGTTTGTGTAGTGTATTTTTTCGTTTCAGGCAATTTTTAGCTATGATTGCGACAAAAAACAGATGTTTTGTTATTGTTTCTGCTTACTGATGTACTGAAAAAACATTTATATTCAAATTTTAGTATTATTGCTTTGTTTTATTAAAAAGTAAGTTTTGTGCGGTGTATTCAAACTTCTGTCCCTCACTGTATATTTGGATCATATACTGAATTATTGGATCACTTTTAGAATGTTGTGAAGGGTTTTTCGATCTTAGTTTGAAAAAAGATTTTTTTAAAATGTAAAACAATAACAAAATTGAATTGAAAAATCATTTAAATTATGTAAGCTAATGATCTGCATCACACTGCAATTGTTCATGTTTTGAAAACTATTACTCAGAAGGAATTATGAAAAACCATTCGGAGTGTAGATAGATGATTTTCGGGACAATATAGCTTAAAAATATTTTGATAGATCATCACATCATAATGATATCCAATAACTAATTTTAAATAGTAACTAATTTAAAGTTGTGCAATAATTATTTTGCCTTGAACTTTAATAAATATTTCTGTTGATGATAAGTTTGCAAAGCGGTATTTAATAACTGTATTTATTCGCTGCTTGCGTCATAAAAGACGTCATAGGTGAATACCTATACGGAGTGGAAGAACTATTTGTACAGCTAAAACGTGTTTGCTTTTAACAATTAGGTGAAGCCATTTAATGTGATTTTCTCCTTTTATACCACAACAAATGTGTTTAAAGAGCTTAAGTAAAAAGCTTTAAAGTTAAATCAATTAAATAGTTGATAGTTTTTTGCTATAATATTTGACTTTAAATTTTTGTTTGATAATATTGATTTGCGTTCACTGATTTTAAAACAATTTGTTTGATTTATTTTTTTTTTTGTGTACACGTATTAAAATGTGTGATAATTTATTTATTAAACAATGATTAAATTTTTTAAACAGATATTTTGCTAAAAAAATAAATACTTTTTTTTTGCATAAGCGTAAGTGGTTGATAATTTTGCTTTTATATTATTCTGATATTTTAATTTGATATTTCGTTCTTCTATGCCTCATTTTGCGTAAGCATTTGTGTTGTTGCTCTTGGAAAGCACCTTTTTTTATTTGCACAGCTTTTTAATTAATGAAATTAAGTTGAAGCTTATTTCAATATTGAACAACAGTATCTGCTATTTTTAGCACTGGGCTTGTTTGCTTTTTTATTCTTTTTATATTCTGACGATGTCTGTTTAATTCCATTTTAAATGTTAAATTAATTTCAAGAATAGGATGTTTTTGTTGTTGTACATTCAAAATTTTATCTACCATAAAATTTATGTAGCTGGCGTTTTTAGCTGTAGGCGCAAAAGAAAACCATTATTTTAACAGTCTGAAAAGTTTTTGAAAACCTTTCTTTTTCACTGGGGATAACTTTTTCCAAAGTCAACATATTCAAGTCAATTAAAGAAAAGATGTTTTTTTTTATCCTATTCCTCTACGTTTTTTGTAATTTAAAGTTGGAAAGTAGGTAAGGAACATAAAAGAAAAAAAAAAAAATCATTCTGAAATTGATGACTAAATTAAGTATCAGCAATATCTATGTCCGAAGTAAACAAGTATGGAAATATTTTATTTCTTGTAAAACTAAGATAATATTTTTTATATTAATAGTTCTTCTAAACACAATATTATGTATACAGACATCTGGAAAATTCTATTAAAAAGTTAACAGTTTATAGTCAAAAGTTATATTTAGGCACATTACTTTAGATCCTATCAATTTGTTGAAAAAAAAAAACAAAAATTTTTTATATGTTGGCATATCACATTTTATTTAATTAGACTTATGTCCAATTTTTGTGAAAAATTTTTATGTGTTTTATGAGAGGATTACGAAATAACGGTTTAGGGTATCAATTTAGAGGTTTAAGTATATTTTTTGTGTAATTATTATAACTCTAATAATTTTTCAATTATTAATTAAGAGTTATATTTTCGAGCTCAAGGTCTATGTTGCTTTCTGAAGAAAACAACCAACAACAAAACCTTTATATAGAGTGGTAGAGAAACTACAACATGCCTGTGAGTGGTAAAAAGCTTTGATATATCTTCGAAGAAAGAGCTTACACCGAATAAGTGTGAATCTGAAAATTCGAAGAACTTTAGCTGCTTTTCGTATCATTTGTGTGTACAATGTAATTCAGAGTAATTTTCTCTAACATTGACGAAAACAAATAGACATGAACGGCTAAGTTTATCATCGCTATCATATAAAGGCTACTGGTGAGTTGGTGTAGCGGCCAACGAAACAGCTGTCTAGTCTGCTGTATGATTGCCACTCTATATAAAGGGTATTGTTGTTGTTGTTGGTTGTTTTCTTCAGAAAGCAACATAGACCTTGAGCTCGAAAATATAACTCTTAATTAATAATTGAAAAATTATTAGAGTTATAATAATTACACAAAAACTTATGAAAAGAGGTCGAATAAATTTACAAATTAAGTTTACGTATATTTTTAAAAAGTATTTAATTTTTGAAAAATACATTTTTTTTGTTTTGAGACTTCATATCTTCGTAATAATAATATCTCTGAGGCACCAAGAAAAAATCGGCGGGCAACATTACTTAAAAACTACCAGGCCGATTGGCTGTATGATCGACCAAGCCGAAGGCCGAAGAGATTATCCGATTATCGAACCAATTACTGATTACCGAAGCGATTACCAACCGACTACCAACCGATTACGGAATCAATTACCGAAGCGATTACCAACCTATTATCGAGCCAATAAACATTAAAAAATAGCAGTTTATGCATTCAATAACGCATTAACTGATAAAGAAGTTAAAAAAGTAAGACGCGTCTGATTTGCTGACTTTAGCTACTTTGGAAATGTATAACATCTATGTTATTTCATAGCTGTAAGTTTTCACTTCGGTCTGCAGTCCCAACTGACTGCCTACTTTTTTTAAGGTCTACGAAATCGTATGCATCTACTTTTACCCTAAAATTTTAAGCAATTTTTAAAGTTTTGTCTTCCGCGAGCCACTATTTTTTTAGAAATCAAAAATTAAAAAAAAACTCAATGTTATTTCCCAGCCTTATGTATGTATTTAAGCAGGATTTTTTTCAGATTTTCCAAATATGAGATTCCTGCTCGCCAAAAGAGACTTTTTTCTGTTGGTGCGTAAAAGATTTAGTTGTTACGATAAATGACATCACAAAAAAAAAAAAAAGTTTTTTTTTTAAATTAAATACTTTTTTAAAAATATGGGCATTTCCAGAAAAAAGCAAACCATGACACGACAATTAAAAGTTATTAAAAACTTATTTTTTAATGATATTATCTTAGGGAAACATTTAAATTTTATTGATTTAAGCAATTTGAACATAAACTCATTTACCGTCTGCACTATTTCACAGATGTAATTTTTCTTTTTAGTAAATGTTTAGTAAATGTTTCCTAAGCGTTTTTGTTTTAGTAAAAATGGAAAATATTGGCTGAAAATAATGGAAAATGGTTGAGGCAATGAGAGGCAGAGTATATTAAATTTGTTTTTTAATAACTAAATTACATAATTACGTAATTACTTCACTGCTCAATTACTCAATGGGTGGTTAAAGTTTAAGGGAATGTGAACCACACCTAAACGTCAAGTTTTTTTCTGCATTTCATTTGACATTTCTCAATTTCAGACTAACTCAATTTGAACCATGGAAAGATACACAATCGAGCAACGCGTTAAAGTTATTCAGGCTTATTACGAAAATGGGCGTTCAAATCAAAATGCATATCGTGCACTTCGGTTTTTTTTCGGTTAATTTAATAGTCCAATTGTGCGTACAATCGGACGTGCAAAAATATGAGCAAACCGGGTCTGTAGGAGATGTGAAAACACCAGTGCATGCTCGTAGAGCTCGTACTGCAGAAAATATTGCTGCTGTTCGCGATAGTGTGGCTGAAGAGCCGTCTACCTCAACTCGTCGTCGTGGCCAACAATTGCACCTCTCACGCTCGTCGTTGATGAACATTATGCATAAAGGCTTACATTTACACGCTTACAAGGTGCAATTGACACGAGAACTAAAGCCTCTTGACCATTTCAAGCGTCGTCAATGGTCAAAATGGTGGCAAGAAATGGCAATAGTGGATGATCAATTTTCGAAAAAAATCATCTTCAGTGATGAGGCACATTTTCACCTCAGTGGATTAGTCAATAAGCAGAATTGCCACATTTGGGCGAATGATAATCCAAGAGTGATTGTCGAAAAACCAATGCACCCACAAAGAGTGACTGGTTGGTGCTGTTTATGGGCTGGCGGCAGCATCGGGCCGTATTTTTTCCAAAATGAGGGCGGTCAGGCAGTTACTGAGAATGGTGTTCGCTATCGTGAGATGATAACGAGCTTTTTATGGCCCGGATTGGAAGATATTGATGTGGACTATATGTGGTTTCAACAGGACGGTGCCACTTGCGACAAATTCAATGGCAGCGTTATCTCACGTGGTGGCGATGTCAATTGGCCGCCAAGATCATGTGATTTGACACCGTTGGACTTCTTTCTTTGGGGTTATTTGAAAGAAAAGGTGTACGTCGATAAGCCAGCAGCAATTCAAGCGCTAAAGGATGTGATAATTCGACACATTAACGGCATAGAACCTCACTTATGCCTCAGCGTCATTGAAAATTTGGACCATCGAATGGAGGTGTGCCGCCGAGGTCGCGACTGCCATTTTGCCGATATTTTGTTCCATACATAATTAAACCATACCCATATTATCATAATAAAAAGAAATGACAATAATTTCCTAAATAATTTGTGTCTTATTCAAAATCAACATCGGCCCTTAAAATTTAACCACCCTTGCCTAATAACAAAAAAACGGGAAAAATTTTTTAAATTTGATTACTTGGAAAATAAAATAAAATTCTAATTCTTAGAAAATAAAGTTCTAACCTTCTAAAAAAGGTTTAATGCAAAAAGTCTGGCTCAATTCTCAGAGTCTTGCGAATTTTGTAATCCAAGTCGAAAACAACTTCTGTTTTTTTGTAACGTTAAGCCAGAGCATAGTTTTGCTTTTAGCCTTCAATCCTTAAAGTCTATTGTTGTAATTCTTTTACTTTATATAGTGCTACTTAATTACTACACAAATATAAAAATCCTTTGCAAAAATTTGACTTTTCCTTAATTTTTTAATAATTTTTCGTACAAATCTTACGTAACGCCGGCTCATATACAAACATTTTTAAATCAATGTCTGTAACCGTTATTTCGTAATGCTCTTATAAAACACACTTAAATTTATCACAAAAATAGATAGCAGAAATGATATATACGCGATATATTGATTGATATACACCGACGGACAGCAAGAGACATAATACTCCTTCAAATTTTTGAAGGACCAATAAGGAAAATTATTTTTTTTAAGAATTATTGTTTGAAAATAATATAGAAGAATCATGCATACCCAGGTAAGTGAAGAGTTAATATGTGCGCCACTCCTGCTCTTCTTGCGTTACCATCCTGTTGACTTGAGGATTCTTGTGATATTCGATGTATTTCTTTGATTCGATGCATCGAAATGAACATCGATATTTCAAAAAACATCGATGCATTACCGAGTAATATAAGAATTTTTCAACAACTGTGTTATGCAGTAAGGGATATATTACATTTTCTATGACATCCCCTTGTTAAAATTCATCGATTCAGGTAATGCATAGCCATGCAAGCTATAGATTACCACTTCGATTACCTCTTCTGGGAAAATTATCACTTTAATAATATTCAAAACAAATTCCCAATTTGAAGGATTTATCAAGTTATTGAGTTCTTATAACTTCAAACGTA
Organism: Coremacera marginata; assembly: GCA_914767935.1. Lineage (NCBI taxonomy): Eukaryota > Metazoa > Arthropoda > Insecta > Diptera > Sciomyzidae > Coremacera > Coremacera marginata. The sequence continues at coordinate 142,659,117 of OU612045.1, forward strand.
TCGGATGATTTTAGTACTAGTATTCTACTAGTACGACGTTGCTCGGGGTAAAAAAACGAATTAGCCATTTCAGCCCTTGAAAGAAATTAAAATGAACTTCGGTGATCAATTGTGTTGTCCGTATTATTCAATTTTTGCACACAAATAATCGAGAACTCGACCAGCTTTATGCTGATTCCCAACGGCTCATGTAATTAATAAGCTTTATATGACAGCTTTTAGTCTCTAAAGATTGCCTTTGCTTGCATAAAGGTAACTGCCGACAGAAAATATTAATTTCAATTAAACCTGCAACCTTACACCGACAACTTAAGACAAATTAACAAAAAACTTATGTTAATTAAGTCAATAGCTTCGTCAAGTTGGTGCCTTTTAAGTTCTTGGATAAGGCAACCAAGTTTATTTTATTTATTTGTTTTACTTGTTGATCTATCGAATTTTATTTGAATGACAAACTGTCGATATATTGTACAACATGTATGTTGTGTTTAATGTAAATACCTGCCGTGTAGGCTTAAGTTTACATGTTCCATAACATTGGGACCAAGATATTGCGTCGGTCAACCACCCTTTCAGGATTCAAAGGTACCAAATTAGCTCCATCTTGTGATGGCACATCGCAACCCTTGGTGGGGGTGGAGGCCTATCTAAAACTTCTTCCAACCTATGGGGTATGGCACCCGGTTTGAGAATGCAAAACTACACCGAGCTGGATAGCTTTGCCCTTGATATGGGTAGTATTTTGTATATAGATTTTGTACAATTTAACATATATCTTTTCTAACCAAGTCTTTTATATAATTTTCCATAAGCTTAAGATGATGATTAAATTAAATCTTATGCACAGCCTTTGCGTACTTTTCAAACAATTTATTATACCTCAACGCGTAATGCGTAATAGGTATATTAATTTTGTCATTCCGGTGGAAACGCCACTAAGTAGGCGTGGCAGGTATAAAAAAAAGCTCATTTTTAAAAAGGGAAGATCAAGTTCGAAAATGAGCCAAATCGGTAGAAAACCACACCTACCTCCCACACAGAGTGCCTTTATTTTTACAGTAAAATCTCTTAATAATCCACAAAAATTAAGGATTTAAATTTAAAATATTGCACATGAGTTTTGATCTTTAATATAAATCCTAGCTATGAAATTTGGAAAAATTGGACGAAAACCACGCCTACCTCCCATACAAAGTGGCTTTATATTAACCGTAAAAACTCTTAAAAATCTGCTGAAATTAAAGAAAATTCTTGAAATTTACAACATAGTCTTATATAATATAGACCAGTAGTTTGGCATTTGGCAAAATTGAAGGAAAACCTCGCCTACCTCCCATACAAGTTGGCTGTATTTTAACCGTAAAATCTCTTAAAAGTCTGCAAAAATTAAAAAAATGTCTAGGAATTTTGAACAAAAGCTTTGATATTTAATATAAAAAATCTCTTTGATATTTGACAAAATTGGATCAAAACTACGTACACTTCCCATACAAAATGGCTTAATTTTAAAAGTAAAATCACTTAAAAATGAACAAAAATTAAAGAAACGTCTTGAAATTTTTCACATTAGGTTTGATATATAATATGAACCACCTCTATGATATCTCGGCAATATCGGATGAAAACCACTCCTACCTCCCATACAAAGTGACGCCATCAAAATAGGAAAATTTTCGTAAATATTTAAAACTGAATGTCATAGTGTCTGTCGTGGCTACAGACTTCGAATATACTTCAATACCATTCCTTACTAGTTTTTGTAGAAATTATCAAAATTTTCATTTTTAAACCATATTTAGTTTGCACAAATACTTTTGTCATTACGCATAAGTTTTTCAACTCAGTACATTTTTCTTTTACAAAAGCCAACTTGCAACATATGCTCTTTCTATGGTTTTCTCTCTTGGTGTTGTACATAGCTTTGCACGAACGTTCGTTGGTTCATAGAAAAAAATAAAAAATTATGTTCGTTCGTTCTTACGTAAAGAAAAAAAAAAAAAAATATTTTCTTTTGTTCGTAGAAATTAGTTCTTTCGTCCGTAGAAAATAGTTGTTAATTTGTTTGTTCACAGAAAACAGTTGGCCCTTAGTAATAAAGAAATTCCAAGTCGAATATTTCATAAAAAAGTTGAGTTTAATATAGATTCGACTTAGAATTTCTTTATAACTAAGGGTCGTTGCATTTATTTATTTTATTTTATTTATTAAAGATTTAATTTTGTCCACTATCTCTTTTTCTCTTTTGTTGAGAAACAATATAAATATTTTGTTCGTTCTTAGAAAATAGATGTTCATTTGTCGAAAATAGTTGTTCGTTCGCTCGTTCGTAGCCAGTTTCGTAGCCACGGTCGCCACTAACTCGGGGTGATTTTTTAAATATCTGCAAATTTTAAAAGCTTAATGTTTGATTAATTAGAGTTAAATTTTTTTATTGAACATTAAGATTTTTAACTGATTCAATATATTCCTTAATTAAATTATAAAATGGTAGTGTTAAATGTGCTATTTTGCAAATTTCCGGCACATGGTCTCGTCTGCTGTTTTTCGATTTAATTTTTTTTACACCTTCGATAATTATCAGAGAATTATAATCGGGGATGTTATCTTTCCAATAATACGTTCAACATTGACTTGCAAATTTTCAATAGTTTAATGTTGAATTTATATACATTAAAGGATTAAATAACAAAACATGTTCTTTACCAAAGCCCACTTATTTAAAACGGTGTTTTATTTCTCACCGTACGTCTAATTTTAATTCCGGAATTCTTACTGACGAGTTGTTCCCAAACCACACTATACAAGAGGATGCTGTCAGATTACCTCACTTAAGCCTTGTTAAAATATCTTTCATAATTCCCGAACTCAAATTGAAATATTTCGCTGAAGTTATCCAAAGGGATTTTGATAGGCTTATCAACATCTTTTTGCACACATTTGTGTATACAAACACATATACATATACAAACACATGCTTATTTTATCTATTCACTCTGCTCTACTACAATACAATAAATATGAAAATCGCATTTCGCACATTTTCAATATAATACCTATACTGAAATATATACACATAAATTTATATGACGATATTGTCAGGATATAAAATTGTCTTGTACCTTCTTGAATTTTGTTTTGGGTTGAATACACTAAAATGCAACAAAAATAAAAATAGTAACAACCGCTATAAAAAAGGTTATGCTTATATTACCTATAAATATGAACCAGGCTCGTTTAGTTGTAGGCAAGCATCAAACGACCTTGCGAAAGTTTGACAGAAAACATAACAATAACAGTGTAGGAAGTCAGGGTAGGAGAGGTAGCATAAAGCTAGAAAAAGAAGAAATACATGAATCAGCAAAGAATTCTCATGATACACATTACAATACATTAGCTTGTAATACCTTTTTTCATATTCTTTTTATTCTATTTTTGTTTTCTTACCTTTTGTCACTGATAACGGTTAATAGTGAGTGCTACTGTTACAGTTATAGATATGGATGTGCGTAGATATTATATGTTTTGATATGCCTGTACGCATGTGTGAGTGTGTGTGTGTGTGATTGTCTTTTTGCCCAATCAAGCTATTTCATCTAACTTTGTAGGCTTGCCATATCCTTGGGGTATATTTTTTTTCGTAGTTAATATGAGTATCTTTAATGTTGTTGGTACTTTTCATTTTTCTGTTATATTTGTTTTTCTTTTACTTTTTTTTCCTTTCTCTATCTTTGCACAACCACAATTGGCTTCACATTTATGATGATAACTGTTTCATTTTATTTTATTTTTATAGTGTTTTTTTTTTTTTCTTATGACAATCTCTCTATACTTTTCTTTTGTTAGCTTTATTTATTGGCCTAATTTTATTCTAGGTTTTGTTCGGAAATTGCCAATGAATTGCTAGAAAGTTATTTATTGATACGAAAAAAACATTAAACACCTAATATTCATGTGTTTTCTGACTTTGTTTGTATTATAATATAGATAACTCTAAAGCGCTTTTAATCAAGGGCTTGATAAAATGTATTTCTTTGTCAAAACATTGAGAAAAAGTCACATAGTATAGGAATTATAAAGTATGATCAAAGCTTCCATCGACTAAGTGCAGAGAATAAGTCTGCCAAAATTACAACAAAACATTAGATGACTTTAGATTAATGTTATGGCTAGAAGTTTGCTGACAGGCTTAAGATCAATAAAACTTATTTTTTTCCTTCTATCATGTAATAGATGTTGAAATTGTCAATAGATTTTTATGTTGATTACATAAAGACTTTAGTCTACGATAATGCAATGAACAAGTGGAATTGCTATGATGAATAATAAAGTATTAAAGATGCCTATCATAAAGTGACGCTCTTTCAGTAGCCATTGGTAGGGATTGTCTGTAGGTACAACTTAAGTTTTGAACTTTAACATAAGGGTAATCGGCGTAGCACCGCCATTAATAACAACAACGAAGTCAGCCTAGAGATAAAGCGAAGAACAATAATTGCTAATAGGTGCTACTACGGGTTCAGTAAGCAACTAAGTTCCAAAGCCCTCTATCGTACGACAAAACTAACACTCTACAAGACACTCGTTCTACCTGTGCTTCTTTATGGCGCTGAGGCATGGGTAGTTTCGCAAACTGACGCAGCTGCTCTGGGGGTGTTCGAGAGAAAAGTTCTTCGCAAAGTTTTCGGTCCTGCTCGAGTTGGCGATGACTATCGAATCCGAATGAACCACGATCTGTATGAGCTCTACGAAGACATTCGCGTGGATCGGCGTATAACTGTGCAGCAACTACGTTGGCTGGGTCATGTCTATCGTATGAACCACGAAGCTCCAGCGTAAAAGGTGCTCGAAGCGAGGGTCGTTAGTCAACGACGACGAGGGAGACCATGCCTCTAATGGATGTACTAGGCCGAGGAAGCCGTAACCGCACTTGGTGTATCCGATTGGAGAAGGCGCGTGCAAAGCAGAGGCGGCTGGCGAGAGCTGATGAGGTCGGCCAAAACCCGAACGCGGGTTGTTATGACCACCTAAGTAAGTAACTAAGTAATCGTCGTAGTTTTTACAAAAGTGACTGAATGCGTAAAGATATGTGTAAAGAAAACTTCAAATCTACAAATCAGGGGATACTTGGTTTGAATCCAGCAGATGCAGAAATATCTTCAATAGAACAAATATTTTTCGTGTGAACGCCGTCTTGAAGATTGCAGGTTGTTCAATAAGTTTCTAGAATAGATATAAGAAACATAACTGTTAGGTTTGAAATGATTTTTATCATTCAGCTATTCTCGCAGAAGCTCAATTCTTTTGCCGTAGTTGCTTTTCGTAAGGTCTCCAAAATACTCTTCTGTCGCTGCTATCACCTCCTCGTTTGATGAAAATCGTTTTCCACGCAAGAATTTTTTGAGATACGATAACAGCCAGAAGTCAGAGGGAGCCAGATCTGGCAAATTATGTGGATGTTCCAACAATTCGTACTTTAATTAACTGCAAGTGCGTTGTTCTGATGAAAAATTACTTTTGTCTTTTGCAAACTGCGTCTTTTTTCACCAATCTTTACGTCGAGCTGATTCAAAAGGTTGCACTAATATTCAGAATTAATTGTTTTACCAGTTTAGAGATAGGCCACCAACGACATCCCATTTGCATCCGCTTTGCAAATTTTTGAACACGAACTCGCTTAAGAGCCGAAGTACTAGGTTCACACCTGAGTACTGCAATGAGTATTCGACAGAAATTAGATACTTAAATTATATCTGAGTTTTTGATAATCAGTGAAATATCTAAAATACTTTACCTTATGCTCATTACCATATTTTAAGGTATAAGTACGTACTTATATTTGAGCGCGGCATGACACGAACCACTTCAATTCCTCTTCAATGTGTGCGTTGAGTAAGTGTATTCTGAGTACTGCTCTTTCTTTGCTAATGTCTGTAAACGTCAATTAGTAAAAGCTAAGGCTTTTATTGAAATAATGTGATATTCAAAATATTTACTAATTTTTGGATTGCCTAATTTAAACTTTTCTTAAAATTTGATAATAGCAATGTTTTATAATTGTGTTTTACGCACAATCGATCGCGACCGCTGGTGATTTGTTTACATGCTGTTTTTTTTTTGCGTGAATTTTTTTCGTTGTCAACACTTCGTCGCTCATGACTGTGATCGTATTTAATTCCTTCGTTAGCCGCTTTTGATACACATTTCTACCAACTCATTTTTTGTTTTTGATCTGGTATCATTTATACCACTCAAACACACGTGCACTGGATAGATAATCATCACTAGTGGTGGAGATATTGCATACTTTTTCATACGTTTAGGTACCCTATAAAGTATTGGATACTATTCGATACTTTAATTGGATACTCGATGTTTTTGGCAAGAGTTTTGTGCAAAAGATGTATACATGCAAATATAACCCAATAAATATTTGTATATTTTAGAAGCATTCACTTAAATGATATTTATTACGATTCAACATAAATATTATGCAAAAATGCAAATTTGTTAGCATAGGTTTTGCAGCAACAAAACAACACCAACAACAACGACAGTTCATGTACATGGTTGCATTTCACTGCATTGATATATTGACTTTGCATTAAGCTTAAACAGAAAAAACAACCATGAGTATCCAAAACTTTTAATTCGATTATACTGATCAGTGGCGTACTGGCCATTGGAGGAGGTTCTGGAGGATTCCAGATGGACCGGTGCCAATTTGGGCTGGTAACTACAAAACTTGTAAGGAAATTGTCAATTTACATATTTCTACGCCCCAATGAGGCCGCCTCTTATAAGATTATGATATTTTCCACAAAGTAATTTCCACAAGTAAATCTTAAATAAAAAATAAAACTTTGAGTAAATTTTTATAGTATAACGTATTCTGAACTATATTCAAGCTCATTGGTAACTAAGGTCACAATAGTCTTCCATCAAATGCGTATATAAATGAAATTCTAAATATATTTTCGGTGACTTCGTCCAACGTTAGCCTATAGTGAACTCATTAACTGTCATTAGTAAATCAATTGGTGACCAAAATAACTTCATCTATAAATTTGTGAGTGGATTTGTAGTAGAATAGCCGGAGATAATTTTTAGTAATCTATTACCTTTTTTATCCGACGCTTGAAATCGGTTCGACTCAAATCGTTTTGGTTACAACCTTTGCATAAATCGAATTTCAAACCGTGTTGAAAATTTCAAGAAGATTGAATAACACCTCATTTCAATTTGGTTCTTATTTTTCAAGACGATTTAAAATATACGCATAAACAGACTGTTATTTTAAAACCTTTGGGAAATCATATGCTTTGGCTTTGGTTAAGCAGCTTATAGCTGTTTTATATGCAAAGTTATTCTTGTTTTAATAGAATTGATTATTAAAGAAAGAAATAATATAAAGCTTTTATTTTCTATTGTTATTTCAGAAAAAAAAAAATTAAAACACTTTGAGTGCCGTTTTCAGTTAAACCGCTTGCTGCCTGCGTATAAGCACACGACATAAACTCGTTCTGAGTCAAAGCGATTGCGATCTAATCGACTTGAAGCGCCGGATAAACAAGGTATACCACCTCGTTCAAAAAGAAAGGTTCATCCACACTGTGACCCGGACTTAACTGTCCGATTCGAAAATTTTTGTGTGTGTGTCAAGGCTGCCAAATATTAGCGTCTCTCGTTGACATTTGGTAAAGTGACAGTGTTTTGCTTACAACAACTTTTTTCGTGTCTTCGATTTTTACGATAGAATAAAAAATTGAGCCTGATTCACTCACCTGATGCCTGCTTTGCGTGTCATACTCGTATTGCCATGTCTCATCACAAGTAATGATGGATTCCATGAATGATTCGTGGTTTTCGGCCATTTCCAGCATGTCTTTCGTGATAGCAACTCGGTCCCTTTTTTGCATGAAATTGAGTTCTTTCGGGACCAACTTCGCAGCGACACGTCTCAAGCCCAATTCATTCTTCAAAATGTTCTGAACGGATCCAATTGAAATGCCGACGTCCTCTGCTATCTCTATAATTGTCAATTTGCGATTTTTGACCAACATTTCTTTGATTTTTTCAACGTTTTCTTCGGTAGTTGAACACGATAGCCGCCCGGTACAAGGGTCGTCTTCTACTTCGTCTAGGCCACTCACAAATCGGTTCAATCACTTGTTTGCCATCTGATACGATAGAGCAGAGTCACCGTAACATTTCACCAATATTTTACGCGTATCGGAGCAGTTGATAACATTTTTCACACAAAATTTGATACAAACTCGTTGCTCAATTTTTTCTTCCATCGTAAAAATCGAAGACACGAAAAAAGTTGTTCTAAACAAAACACTGTCACTTTACCAAATGTCAACGAGAGACGCTGATATTTGGCAGCCTTGTCATAGACTCATGTGGCAACCTACTAAAAAAAATTTTTCGAATCGGACAGTTAAGTCCGGTTCACAGTGTGAATGAACTTTTCGTTTGAACAAGGTATATCTCGCGTTATATAAGTCCGATGAAGTTTCATTTGATGGCGTTAGAAAGATAAGATCTCACTGAAAAAACTTCTTAGACGGTCTTGTGATTGCTTGACTCGTTTTTTTTTTTTTTTTTTTAACGTGCGTCTAAGACGAACCCCAGATAAAGGTGAAAACGTAAGCCAGGCGTCTGAAAATGTGAATAGTGTTTTTGGTCCTGATATTGTAACAGCCAATCATGATCTGATAATTTCGATGTCAAAAAGCACCACTCTGATAGCCATTTGTTGAAAATGTCGATAAAATTATCGAAATCGTTTTATTGGCCAGGAGCTAAACATTCACTAAAAATCGTTTGGAACCACTTGAATAAGGCTAGATAAAAAAAAAAGCTTCAGGTATGGATGCTATGCGAGCTATCGCAAATCGTTGCTGAATTGCAACAAGATCGACACATTGCTGAAGCGGATGGTGACCGCTGATGAAAAATGGACCACTTATTTCAATGTCAAGTGAAAACTGTCGTGGTCGAATCGCGCTGAGCCGGCGCAAACGGTGGCCAAGCCAGGATTAACGCTCAGAAAGGTCTTGCTATGTATTTGGTAGGATAGCCACGGAATAATCTACAATATAAGCTGCTCCCCTAGCTGCAAACTCTTAACTCAGACCTGTTCTTTCAACAATTGAACCATCTGAAGGAAGCAATCGGAGGGTTCCCAAATTTTAGGTCCCAGTCCGTCACTGATAATGATACTCAAGTCAAAGCGGTATATCCAATACTAAACACTGGATACTTAATTCGGCCTACATCACTAATCATCGCCACAAACTTTTTCCATCAATTAAAATGTTTATGCTAATATCTTTTAAGTTGGATTTAAGTTATATAAATTCTTTGCTCCATCATGTTATTTTAACGATATGACGAAAAGTATAGTCAGTTATGAGCGCTATTTTTGACTTTTGTTTGATCAATTAGAATGATTGCTGTTCTGTTTTTGTTGGAGATACAAATCTCTCAGATAGCTTGTTTAATATTGATTAAATATGTGTATTTTGTTAAATAGTATTTGTAAAATAAAATTGTTTTTTTATTTTTCCAACATACTGTCTGCGCTTATTTTTTAAATAAATAAATATACGTAAGTACGAGTAGTAAACAAGGATTGCACATCGATTTTTCGATTGGAAAAGAAAGGCACTGAAATTCGAGCATTAGCAGTTATGTTTACAAATACGCAATTTTTATAAAATTTATTGCCACAATAATATGCCGAACGCGGAAACTCTGATATGTCACCATTAAAATGGTCAATCTCAGCACTAGCAGAAGTCTTTCGCAATCCATATTTCTCACAAAATTTCTAATAAAATTTTTGCAAATTTTGTCTCTAAAAATCAAAAATGGAAAAATGGAAATATCCCCAATGATGTAAAAATTACTTTATTTTAGAATGTTGAAAAAATTTATAATATATACAAAGTGCCTAGTGACTTCTAAGCTGTTTTTCTTCCGCTTGGATGAAATGCAAGATGATGAGCCATATACAAGAATATTATAATATATGCAATTTGTTTTTAATACATTTTGATTTTCAATGCTATGGCTTTTATTCATAAAAAATCATTGCGGTTGAGTTTGAATTTCCAAACACCAAATATAGATTTGGTTAAAGCAATCGGTTTGATGCACTATGCACATCAAGAAACAAAAATTCAAGTATGAATGAAAGAATGAAGAAACAGAACCAAATTTTTGGAAGCAAATTTTACTGACCGACAAGGCCCATTTTACACTCTCTGGGGTCGATAATAATCAAAATTGCCACTTTTGAGGAACACGAAAACAATGAAACATCTTTGCATGACCAAAAAGTGATTTTTTGGATTGGCGTTTGCGCCAAAACCATCATTGGGTCATTTTTCTTCAGAGAAGGCGAAACAGTCGATTGGAATTGATATCAGTGGGTGTTGACTCATTATGTGTGCACAAAAATGTGTGAAAAAGGTCTGGACAGTTACTGGTTTCAATAAGATGGTGCGCCATTCCCTGGACGTTTAATATCAAAAAATTGCGACATGGACTGGTCCCCCAGATCTCCAGATCTTCAGATTTTATCGTTTTGGACTTCTTCTCGAGGTGTTATTTGAAAAGTTTAGTTCACGCCAGCAATCCTCAGACTTTTAACGAGCTTAAGGCAAGCACTCGTACCGAAATTATCGCAATACCGCCCGACATGATCGAAAAAGTGATGGAAAATGCAGCAAAAAGAGCACATTTTGCCTTGGCCAACAGAGTCGGCCACTTGATCGATGTATTTAAAACTAGTCCAAATTAATTTTAAAGAACCAAGTTAAATAAAAGAACCACATATATGGATATCGGTTAACTTACTGATATAAAAGACGGCGCACCCTGTATACATACATTTCCATCAGATACATAGTTTTGGTGTGAGCCTCTATCAGAATTTTTAATCAATATGAAACAACAGTTCGAAACAATGCAACATACGTAGCAAAAAAATTAGAAAAAAAGCCAAAGAGTAAATTTTTTATTTTTCATTATTTTTTGCTTATAGTGCTTCATGCTGTAGCCAAACACGTACTTAATAAAAATTTTTCTAGATATTTTGCTTCAAATGTACGAAACTCGAGAAATCGTGGCCGCCAGAAAGGAGCAGAAAAGGGCTTTATTTAGGCAGCCGTACAGCTGCCGGTTGTTATTAAAATTTTTAATTGAAATTTTCTAGTTCAAAACTTAGTTCACAAAAAGATTGTTTATAAGAAATTGATCAATAAAGAGTTTCACTTTCTATTGAAGATATACAAATATGTGTTTGCCAAATAAACTTTGCTCCGAAATCACTTATGGAGTAGGAAGAAGCCAACATTGTGAAAAACTAGAACAAAAACAACGGTGGTTATCAGCAACTGGCTGGGTAAAGTAAATTTAAGGTAATCCAAAAACAAAAACAAAAAACAAGCATAATAAAATAGCAAAAATAAATAAAGATATGTATCACCAGCAATATAAAGCAATTGAAATTATTTTTAAACTGAAAACTAAGCCAACGACAAATAAACCGTTTAAGAAATTGTTAAGTGACTACTAGATGTGGCTAAATAACACTACAAAGCAAAAAAAAAAAAAAAAAAGAAAAAGAAATTACTAAAAGAATAGTGCTAACAAAACAAAAACAAACAATATCTTATCTTTATTTTACGCACACTACGCGTGCGCTTATCGTTAAGCTTAATGACAACAACAATAACAACGACAATAACTAATAAGCTCACCGATAACGCTCAGTGTAAGCTCCAGAGCCATACGCTGCCATTAGTTAACCTGCAACTCCATCAGAGTCCCCCACCCATCTACCACATATGTACCACTTTTGTTGCGCTCCCTTTTGCGTTTTTACGACTCTGTCTGGCAGGAGACGTCATTATTTTGTGCTTCGCATCATTAACTCAATTAATGACCTAATAAATTTTTGATTTTTTTCTAGTTTATGTATTTTTGTCGATTTTATCGCATATTTATGATAAACGCAAGCCGATTGCGGCAAACTCACCATGCCTTAGTTCTAATAAATATAATGGTAGATGATTAATAAATTAAGGAACTCACCACACTATTTTCATTGCTCTTTAGCAAGGTTTCTGTGTTGTCATCTTCGGCCGGATTGAAACTGTTTTTCTGCCTATTGAAAAGACGCGGAAAGCACGCCATGTTTTTTAATTTTTCTTTTTTAATAAAGCGTTTTCACTTCACTTTCATTAGTTTTGGTAAGTTATTTTCATGTTGCAGGTGTAAATCATGGTATATTTTCGAAAAGTGTTTTGTCGTTATTATATTGTAAATAAGATTTTGCATTCTCTGAAATTAAAGAGATTTTCTTTTCTTCTTAAATCATTTTAAAAATCATTATCATTCTTGTCATGTTTTTTCGAAGAATTTTTTTATTTTAACAATGAGTGAGTAAAACGTTTCTTTTCCTTTTATAAGCGTTTGTGTTTTCTTCGAGCTTTTATTTAATTAGGCATTAATATTTTTACATTTTTATCTCGAGATAATGAGTTAAGCTTATTAAAGCTGTACCACATTTGTTGAAATAAGTTTTTTTTTCACAGAATTTAGTATTAACGCTTGTGTTTGAATTTGTGCGACTTGTTATATCTGGGTGAATAAATTTGAATAAGATAGATTTTCAATCTTTTTATGTAAATAGAGACAGTGGCGGATCTAGAGAGAAAAGCTAGGGAGAGACGGAACTTTTTGAAGTTTTTTTTTAATACTTTTTTTTTGAATGAAATCAAATATTATAATACGAATACTTTTTTACATAAATTTACACATGTAATTATTAAATTATTAAATTATTAAATTCTACGGTTTTTTTATTTACTTTTTTCACTTTATTTATTTTATTCTAAGTAAAATTCTATCGCTTACTATATTTTGAAAATCTTTCGACCGTGTCCTCTGGATTCAAAGCTATGTCGTAGTGAGCATGAAGCAACGACAAACCAACTAATCTTTTTTCAAGCATTTTTGTTCGGAGCCAGGTCTTAATGCAACGTAATGATGAAAAATAACGTTCAGCGCTTGAATGGATCACTGATAGCGAACAAAAAACTTGGAGGAGCTTCTGTTTGTTTGGATAAATGTCCTTATCATATCATTGGAGAGCTTCAAACGTAGAACGAGGAAGCCTTCCAATTATTGATAAATTTGATCTTTCTATTTTTATTGCCAATGACAAAGCTCTCCTTTTAGTCTTAAAATCTAAATATCTTCATTTTGATCCAGCACATTGTTCAATAACGTCCTCTGAAAATTGTTTCAGTTGAACAGAATCTAAATTTAGTATTTTCTCAGGAAATAGTGATGTAAATTTGATTACATCCATTATCGCTGGAGGGAACCGGGTTTTGGGATACCTAATAATATTATCAAGAAGAAGTACATACACGGAAACCATGTAAAAATTTTTCGCATCTTCTGTGGCATAGTTTTAACGATGTTTTTGTCGATCACAAGTTCTGGATTTTTTTTATTTGAATGTTCAACTTATTTGCCATTTGTTGTGCATCCTTAAATAATTTATCAAATACTCACCAGCTTCTTGTCTTCGAGTCAATAATGTCGATATCAGAGAAGATACTTTATCAGATGCTTTTGCTGAGTCAATAGTTTTCTTTTGAAGAATGACGCTGAGAGTGTGTGTTAGTGACAAAATGTCTCCAAGACAGAAAATTTTAGAATAAAATTAAGTTTCTTAAGAAATTTGAGATCTTAGCGGGTGGAATTTCCCATTTCCCCCGTGGATCCGCTAGATGAGAGATGTATAGATTATCAGCTTTATTCATAATCTCATTTTAGAGACTGTGTAACTTTAAACCAGCTTTAAACAACACATCGTTATTCATAAAGGTTTTTCCGGCTTGCTTAAGATATGCATAACTTAAACGCCGAAATTTGTGTTCAAAGGCTGCGTAAACTTAAACTAAAATTTTTTGTCGTCTTTTCGATTAAGGTTGATGTTTTTGATAATTTATCATACACATGCTCCATATGCGACCATTGTTATATTTTTTTCAGTAACAGATTGGCAAATGTACAAGAATTCTTCGATTTTATAAAAGATTTTTGATTATTTAGACAACAAACCTCACAAAATTTAAGCAATTTAAGCTTAAGTTTAAAAGGATGCGTATAACCTTAACTAAGTGCATAACTAAACAAGCATTGAGCGATTGTTTAAAAAAATCTATTGAATAAGGCTGTAAATGTATAACAATTTAGTTAGGGAAATTTTTCAACTAGCTTACCAATTAAATCACACTGCTCTGCAATATTTGTTGTTGTGGCGTTCTGTTGTATGGACACTTGTATTATTTTTTGAGAGTGTTAATTTTTTCCTAAAGACTCTATGATAGTTTTTCGAATACTTTATTTAATATTAGGATCATTTTGAAATCATCCATTTAAGCATTTTGCTTAATACAATTTTGAAGAGAAGACACAGAGTGGCAGTGTTCAGTAACAGTTATCTATATTATTTCGTCTAAATTTTCGACTTTGGTAATAATTTAAGAATATCAAAACTGGCCTCAAAAATAAAAAAATTCACACGCTACTTCTCCTTTATAACAGATTTTTAACATTAACGTATGAAGTGCATATTTTTTTGAAAGATTTTAGGTTATGTTACATTGCAATGTATTTTTTTTGTAAAGGTTTATTTCATGAGATTTCGTAAAGAAAAGGAGGGAATAATAGAAACGGCTAGCACTTTAGCATTTTAAACAATGCTATTCAATTTCAGAGCAAATAAAATCCATGTAACCAACTGTACATGACATTTGAACAACGGTTTTCAGATTTGTTCACGTTTTGTGAATAATTCGGCAAAAATATAAACGGCGCCAAACCATTAAAGCGGCGACTCGATTTCGTTTTGGAAAGAAAAACTATAGAAATGCATTCTTCTTTTGCTTATACATTTTAATATATAGTATTAAATAATTATATATAATTACCCTTAGAAAGTATTGGAAAAATACTTAATTGGAAAAATACTAATACTTAAATTAATATCCCATTAAGCAAGTATTGGAAAAAAATTCAAATTTCTTGTGATATTGCACACAGATTGCATTGAACAGATTTCAAACTCCAGTTCATTCGAAAATTACGGATTTATTGAAATGTTCAAAGAAGAAAGTGTATTCTGCTCTCAACTTTAAGCCAAAGGAAAAAAATAAGGCAGAAAACGAGTCTGAAAACGAGCAACTTATGAAAAAATTGACCTGTTGTTGGTTCGCCAATTTAAAAAACAATAAAATTATTTCATCGGAAGAACTCTAAAACGAAATGTACCAATAACTAGTCCCACAATACAGAATATTTGAATAGAAAATGATGTCAAAACACATTTCGCAAGAAAAGTGCTATACTTGGGAAAAAAAAAACAGATTATGTTTTCCAAGAAAGCATCTGATGCGGAAAAAAATTAAAAAAACGTGTAGTGGATAGACGGCACAAAGGTAAAATTGTATCATGTAAGACGCCATAAAAATACTGTACATAATCCAAGGCATACAATTAAAATCAGTAGTCATGGTGGTGTTTAGTATAATGCAATGGGGTTATTTTTCTTTGTCGGGCTTAGGTTCAATATATTAGGGGCATTCGCATCGAACTCGTTAGATTGTAAGTTGTTAAAAAAAAAAAAAAAAACGAAATGGCCATTTCAGCCCTTGAAAGGACTTTAACCGAGCTTCTTATGACCAATTGTGTTGTGTGTGATGTGAAATGTTTGCACACAAATTGATCGAGAACTGGACCTACATGTTTTACGCCGACTCCGAACGGCTTTTGTTCTCAAGAAGCTTTTCATGGCAGTTTATACTCTCTGAGGTTTGCCAATGTCTGCAGAGAGGTGACGGCCGAACAGAAAATTTAATTCAATTGAAAAAATTTTCTGTGCCAGATGGAGAATTCGAACCTGGGTTATCTGGCGTAAGAGTCACACACTCTACCCACTACGCCACGGCCGCCACCGTAAGTTGTTACTTGGTTTTATTTTAACATGCACTTTGTTTTAATAAAATTATTGAACAGAAATGAAATGTACAAAAAAAAAAAAAACAACCAGCAAGAACTAACAAAGTAACGAGGCCGGTGTGAATACCCCTATTGCATTAAAGATAAAATGTTCGCCACATATAAATATCATATTGATGCAATTAACCGATGAAGAAATGCCTTTAAAATGGAAGTTTAGGAAAGATAACGATTCAAAACACTCCTCACAACAGCAAAAAAAAAAAAAACGATTCCGGTACAACAGCATTAATTGTTTAGCCTTCACGGGGGCTTAATCTGATTGTTTTATGAAATGCGTTAAAGCTGATTTTTTTTGTACATTCTGATACATTTGTACATACTCAATATTTAAGTCATATGTAAGCAATGAAAATAAAATTATATCTATTATCACTATTATAAGAGACACAAATTTTTTTTTTTCCTTTACCGTTCATCTAACCATGGATTGGCGTCACTCCAAGCACTTTGTTGTCTTTTTATCATTTTTTTCCAATTTCTTATTTTATTGCTCTTAAACATAATATTCAAAATTGCTTATAAATTAATGCGAGCTTGCAGATATTATCCATTTAAAGTATGACTTTTTAATTTTAAATCTACATTTTTTTATAAACTGCTATTTTAAAAGCTTCAAAAATCGATATAAATGAAACTATTATTAACGGGCTATATATATATTTAAAGTGGTTGTTTCTACTTGTTTTGGAATTATTAATTTTTAAGATATTTATTAAGATATTATTCCAGATTTTTAGAAAATAAATTAATTATGGTTATTACCTACTACAAAATGAAAAATAAAATTTATGAAAATTAAAATTAGCAAGCATTTCAAATATGTCAGTAAATCGCGATCTTTGCAATTTTATTTTAAGAAAATATATCGGAAAAGGTCAGACCTCGGACTCGAACTCAGCGCGACAAAAAACTTCGAAAAGTCTATTCAGATTTGTGGAACGGAATTTTGGCCAAACATTTCGGACTGTGTAATCGTAAAGTTTGATAAATCAATAATTTTCCAAATTAACGTAGTTTATTGTTGAATAAAAAAAAATAAAGAATAACTTTAAGTATAGTCTAGGAAAATAATAATGTTTCTGGGAAAAAATTCACTTGATTTTTTTTCGTAATCAAGTGAATTTCTTTGCACCGGAATTATTCTTAATTAGTTAGTTATAAATAATTCCTGAAATTACTATAAAAAACTCGCGTGTGAAAGTATGAAGATCGTGAAAATAGCTTTTTTTTTGTCAAATATCTCATAAAATGTTGTTTGTTAATGTAATGTAAATTTCAGCTAATTTTTTAAATTTATAAAATAAGATAGTTGATCATTATTAAATCTAATTGTTATTTATCTTTTTTTGCGGCATTCAAAAGAAATAATTCTTATATGCCAACATATTTTGAACAATAAATCTAAATCTAAAATCTAAATCTAAATTTGACTCCACAGTGGAGTGTAATATGTGTAATGAATATACTTAAACTACTCAATAAAAATTGTCACATAATTTACGCTTTTATAATGTAAAAAAATTAAATTGTTCCGGGAAATCGAATGGTATGAAGTAATAGCGATATGAATTAAAATCTTAATTTTTACTTGATTTTTGAAGCGTTTTTTTAATTGTTCGACGCAAAATCTCTATAATTACTGTTTCTGTGCACAGAACAATTTTTACTGCTTTGATTTATAATAAAAAAATTAAAGTAGAAGTTAATATTAAAGTCAATTTCATATCAAAATGCAAATCAATACCTTTAAAAAGTGAACAGAAAGTATTTCCATGTAGGTTCCCACAGATATCTGTCCTTTTCTCTTCTCAGAATTACAATTTTTTAAATTGAAAAAAAAAGAAAAAATAATATATATATTTCCAAATTCAGGCTTCTCCAAGGCCTTTGTTTATAATCAAATAACTATTTAGTAAAAATCATTTTGAAATCGGTCAACCTATTGCTGAGATCTGAGCTTCTTGCCAATAATAAAAAAATCGAAAAACTATCACGCATTTTTCGAAAGCAATCTTTTTACCAGGGACCGAAAATAACAGTAATTTATGAAATTTCATGTCAAAAATTTAGTCGGATAGGATAAGTCTATTCGATGTTTAAATATAGCATTTTAATGAATGCTAATTAGGGAATAATAATCTTAAAAGATTTTAATTTCTTTGATTTTTATAAAAAAGTCATCATATAATCGTTATTTTTTGACCGATTTTATTTCGATCAAAAACAACAACAGTAAAAATTTGACTTTTATTTTTTCGATCAAAAATATATGTAAAAATTTATCTTTAATTTTTTGATCGAAAATAAAAGTTACAATTTGTTTTTTTTCGGTCGAAAATTTTTTCTTTTACTTCTTAGATCAAAAATAAAAGTTAAAATTTGACTTTAAATTTTTAGGTCAAAAATAAAATTTAAAATTTTACTTATATTTTGTAGATAAAAAAAAAACAGTTAAAATTTGACTTTTATTTTTCCAACCATAAGTAGAAATCAAATTTTAATTATTTTATCACCTGACTCAATAACTTGATGTTAAAATGAAAGGCATGAAAACCTAATCTAGGAAATATTTAATATATATACAGAAAATGTAAGAATGCACACAATAAAAATTAAGTTGTTTTTTACTTTGATTTTTCTTTTTTTAATTGAAAACTGTGCTCTATTAATTGTTTTGAAAGTTTTATCTATTATAATAGTTAATAAAAAATGGCACTGTCAAATTTAAAACCTTGCTTTTTTGATCGAAAAAATAAAACTTAAATTTTAACTATTATTTTTGACCAAAACAATAAAAGTCCCACTCTAACTTATATTTTTGATCGGAAGAATAGAAGTAAAATTGTAACTATTTTTTTCGACCGAAAAAAACAAAAGACAAATTTTAACTTTTTTTTTTTGTAAAAAAACTAAAAGTAAAATTTTAGCTTATATATTGGTTAAAAAAATAAAAGTCAAATTTTAACTGTTATTTTGATCGAAATAAGATCGGTCAAAAAATAAAGATTATTTGAAAAAATATCGATCCAAGATTAATTTTAATTTCTGATCGTAAAAGTAACGATCAAAGATTGATTTTTATTTTTGATCGAAAAAATATCGATCAAAGATTGATTTTTAGTTTTGATGGAAAATATATCGATCAATAATTAAATTTATTTTTTATCGAAAAATAACGATCAATGATGGATTTTTATACATGCTCAAAAAATAACGAGCAACGATTGATTTTTGTTTTTGATCGAAAAATTAACGATCAAAAATTAATTGGTATAATTTGATTTATATTTTAAAAATTATAATTGGTTGAATCCCTGACAGAAAGTCATCCAAGTTATAGTTCTCAAACTCAGTGGCATAGCTTTAGCTAATGAAGGTCTCTCGAACTGTCGTCTCGGATGCAGAGGCTTGAGGGCAGCAAAACGGTTTTCAGTATTCAATCAGATGTGCTAATAATATAAAAATATTTTATTGACCTGAGTTTGAATATTTTATTGAATTTTAATTAGATGGTGCAGTTGATATTATTTATTTCAAACATCGTTTTTCTTATTTAAGATACAGAAAATAGAATGTTGCTTGATTTCAAATGCAGTATATTTTAAACAAATATGTGTTAGGTAAATATATAAAAATTAATTAAACTTAAAGCTTCTCTATCGCGCGTACATAAGCACTCGTTTCTTTTAGAGAGGGAGACGGGGTGCAGATTGTTAAAGCTCTGTCGCTACGACATTGGCTCTGGGCTATGTTGATTAAAAATTTTCTTCCATAAGTTTTTAGTACGTTTTTTTTTTTTTGGTATCTTTTGATATAATTTTCTTTTTTAAGAGCGTTTTTTTTTAATTTTTTGTTGATTAAAATCTTTACTTTATATCTATGCTTTATATCTTCACCTTTAATACGCTAAAAAATATTGGTTTAAATTTTTGCTTCGTTTCTACTAAAGTTTTATGCTTTGTAATGCAAAATAAAAATATTTAAGTACAATACAATACTTATTTATTCTTAAACTTTTGTGTTTTTGTGTTAAAGAGTGTTAAAATAGTTTTCAATTTCAGTGTCGACGTGAATGGAGCCATTTGATTAGCTTGCAAGCTCACGTTACTTAGGAGGATTTGTAAACAATTGTTTCTTTGGTATAAAACTTGCTTTGGCTATAGAGCACCAAGTCAAAATGAGTGTAGTATCGAAAATAATTACGTATGTATATTTAAACCAAACCTTATTCTGCACTTTTGTTTAGTTCTCTGAAAAACTCTGTCGGCAACTATGACGATAGCCTTAACTTTATCCACTTTTCTTTTCCAAATAACTTATTTTTCAATATATCTCTTACTGATGAATTTTACTAAAATTAATTTTGACTTGATTATTATTTCAAGCACGTCTTCTAAATTGATTTTACTCAGAAATCGTTTGAGCTAAATTGTGTACTCTTATTTATAAACACTTCATTGCGTTGCCATTATTTTCACAATATACAATTGTATGCGATTAACGTTGTTGTCAATTTTATCGGTGTTGTTGTTTTGTAGCTAATTCCCTTTTTTTAACATTAACACTTTAACAAAGTTAAATTTGTTGTGGTTTTCTTAATGATAGCAAATGCATTTCCACTTAATTTTTAGCTCACTCAATTATTTGCTATTTTTTGCACTCATTTAACGCTTCGTTTGACTTTTTTTTAATTGATTTTTTTCTCTTTCTTGTTTTTTTTTGCTCTCCTCATCCACAATCAAATTAGTGGAATTGGTTTGCATTGAGCAAACTGATTGATATTCCAACCATTATACACACACACACAAACATTGCACATCCACTTCCGTTTCCGGTGTCGTTGACGTTGAGCAGAAAAAAAAGAAAAAATTATGACGGAAACTAGCAAAAAAATAACTTGTTGCACTTGTTGTTGTGCTTCCACACTGGGTATTCTGTTAATCTACGACTCTCAATTTACAAAATTTGTGCTGTTGGAAGTTGAAATATCACGATACTTCATCCGAGCGCAGTAGCAGAAGTTGAAGAAGAAGCAGAAGGATTAAACTTACAGCGCACCCGTTACTCAGAGCGAAGCACCTGCCGCAACGGAGGCTGATAACTCGACTAATTTACCGCAGCCAATTTTAATTGGAAATTTACTACTACGCTGCATGAGTTGACGTGGTGACGGAAACGTCCAAGTTCCACCGCACACACACACACACACACACCACCTCCTCCGCCCACTTGCTCACTCTCTATGCAAGACAACTGAACAAAAAAAAAAAAAACGATTGCTACGCTTCGTTTTTTTCGATTTATTTATTTTCTTATATGAAGGTGTTGTTTTTTATTTGGCGCGGGGTTTTTTCTACTGTCATCGCTGATATGATATCGGTTAAAATAGTTTAAATAGAAAAAAGCAGGGGCGGTCAATTAGAAATAATTAAATTTTTTTTTTATTTATGAAAGCTTAACAAGATTTCTTAAGAATTGTACTAATAAGTATTTGTACAAGTGTATTTTGTACAAGAAATATGCATAAAAAGTTTTGTTTCTATAAGTGTTAATTCTGGTCAATTGGAATCAATTAGCAACTCTCTCTAAAAAATTAAAGTTATGCAATCGTATAAAATTTTTAAAATATTATAAAGGAAAGATTTGATTCAAGAGCAAAATGTTTCT
This sequence comes from Coremacera marginata, assembly GCA_914767935.1. NCBI lineage: Eukaryota > Metazoa > Arthropoda > Insecta > Diptera > Sciomyzidae > Coremacera > Coremacera marginata. The sequence continues at coordinate 142,680,894 of OU612045.1, forward strand.
ATTTTTAAAAATCTATCATTATATGGATAACCTTAACTTTATTTTCTTTAGGAAAGAAATAATTGAAGTTCCTTTTTATAATATTTGTAAAAATTTTTATATGCCTTACCTAAACAAAATCTTAAAATCTTTATTTAAGCTTAAGCAATATCTTATTTCTTTCTATCGCCTTTCAAGAAAATACTTCACTAAAATAATGCACTTCAAATTTAATAATATTCTTTTACAAATTTCTTTTATTTCAATTAAAACAAGAAAGTACTGTCATTTAAAGGTTTTCATTGATTAAAATTGATTTTGATATTGTTTTTGTTGAAAACTAGCTGATGAACCTTATGTAACTAGGAACTACACCGAACAACGCAAACGCTTAGTTTGCTTGTGAAAATTCTTATACCAAGCTTTTATATGTCAGTGCTGTGCATAAAATTTGCAACTTGAATCTCATATACACAAATGGTCAACATTTTCATATAACAGGTCGTTCAATAAGTCCGTAGGATAACTAAGAAAGTAACAAAATTTTGATAAAACTCGACTATATTATTCAACATAGTTGCCTTCGAGAGCGATACAACGAGTATTGTGACTTTTCAACTTTTCGATACCACTTTTCTATGATTAGTGAGAAAGTACGATTTCTCTTTTTCGTCAAAATAGGCCTCAGTTTCAGCGATTACTTCATCATTGGACTTCAATTTCTTTTCAGCAAACATTCTCTTGAGATCTGAGAACAGGAAAAAGTCGCTGGTGGCTAAATCTGAAGAAAACGGTGGGTGGGTAAGTAATTCGAAGCCTAATTCATTAAATCTTGCCATCGTTTTCATCGATTTGTGACACGGTGCCTTGTCTTGGTGAAACAACACTTTTTTCTTTGGCAAATGTGGCTGTTTCTTGGCGATTCCATCCTTCAATCGATTCAAAAGTGCACAGTAATAGTCGCTGTTGATGGTGGTTCCTTTTTAGAGATAGTCGACGAATATTTTAAATTTCGCATTCCAAAATACATACGCTATCACTTTAAAAACCAACTGTTGGGTCTTTGCTCGCTTTGGATTCGGCTCGTCGACTGCTGTCCACTCAGCTGACTGTCTTTTGGATTCTGGTATGTAATAGTGAAGCCATGTTTCATCTATTGGCATATATGGACGATAGTGTTCGATTTTATTGCGGTTTAACAGCGCCAAACACTCCTCTGAAGCATCAATTCAATTCAATCAATTGTTTCTGGTCGACTGTGAGCTCACGCGGCACCCACTTTGCACAGAGCTTTCGCATACTCAAATGTTCGTGTAAAATCGTAGAAACACTACCGTCTGATATCTTTACAATGTCACTTAGCTCGTGCAGCTTCAATTTGCAATCGTTCATAACCAATTTGTGAATTTTTTTGATATTTTGTTTAATAACAGTCTAATTTGGGCGCCCACTGCGCTCTGCATTATTTGTGCTGGTATGACCACGTTTAAATTCAGTAATCCACTTTTCAGAGGAACAGAGTTCGGATAATTTTTATCAAGCCATTGTTTGGATTCCACTGTATTTTTTTTCATCAAAAAGCAATGCTTTATCAAAACTCGAAATTCACTTTTTTCCATTTTTTTTTTTTTTTTTTCAATAACAATAGTTGCACACAAAATGCTATAACTCACGAATCAATTGTCAGATTGTTGTCAAGTTTTTATACATATCGTTTGACGGTTGGTACTAACTCAAAAATATTCTCGATGGGGCTTAAATCCGAAAATTTCAGTGACCAAATAATAACATCAGCACTATTTTCATTTAACCAGGCTTTCACCAGATTTGACGTGAGCTTGGGGTCATTATTGTGTTGGCTCCTCCAATCAAGTGGCATTTTCCACTCCGCATATGGAAGCATAACTCTGCTTAGTATGTTTTAATTTTCTTGAGTTTGAGTCCTCATAATATTAGATATCTGATGAATTGGCCCAACACCATTTGCTGAAAAGTAATCCCACACCATCACATGTCCACCTTTTTGCTTTTGTAAATTTTGGATTCAATCTCTTACCTCTGGGTCTACGCACATGACGCCTGCCATTCGATCAATGTAAATAAAATTTTTACTCATCGAAAAACAGGACCGTTGTCCATTCCTTTGAAGTCCAATTTAAATGAGTATGCGCGAACTCAAGGCGCGCTAAAAGATGTTTTTAGAAATGAAAAATTCCTTAGCCGTTGTAAAAGTTCTTCATCATCTATACTATAGAGTCTATAGCCCTTTGTCTGATAATTAAAGTGTCAACATTCAACTGTAGCACATTTTTTGATTTGTTTGGAGGAAATTTGAGGTTTTTGCTTTATAATATTTATGATTTACGATACTCGCTAACTGCTGTTTTGCGGGGTCACCCTCCTTTATAACGCGTATCAGTGTTTTCACTATTAACAACGCGACAAATTGTAGATTTATGAATCGAATATTTAATACCAATTTCTTTCTGCGACAGTCTATTGTAGAAATCGAACATCATTTTTATTTCAGTACAGAATTATACTTATTGCCGCCCATTTTAGCACAAACGATCAAACGAAACACTTTGAATGCAGTAAGGGACCTAAACGCTATAACAACAAATCTATCACTTCAAACCTTTAACACATAAGACTCAGAAAAAATCAACAATGTAAAAAATGCGATTATCGTTATGCTGTTAAGCGTACAAAAGCAAAGTCGCATTAATATCAAAAACAAACAAGCAGTTGCATATGCCTTGCACAGCTGAATTTGTATTTTATTTTTAATTTACATTCAAGTTTTGTTGTTGTAAATCTAAGTTTCTATATAACTCTATGTTTTTGTTATTGGAAAATTCAAGTTCCCCTTCAACTAAAGTTTTGATAATTTTGAACTCTCTTATCAATTTAAGACTCTAGTGCACTTTAGTTATACAACCATAAAATTTCCCTTTTGAGAATTTGGAATTATGTGGCAGGATTCACATACCATATTTTTTGTGTGGAAATTAAGTTTGTTGTTGAGTCATACCTATTCCCATTTTGGAGACTAAAGCCCTTTATGTGTAGAAAAAAATCGAGATTAGGTTAGGTTAGGTTAATCCAGACGCCTACTGGCGGAGGCTCACATATACCATTCTGGTTCTTAGTGGTACCGGGTGTAAGGAGCCTGTAAGGAGTTATTTAAAGTTGGTAAAGACTTGCGTTGAATTCGCGAATCTAAGAAGGATTTCAGGAGAGATTTTGGCCACATATTGTAGTGACGGAAACGTTGCTGAGCCTAAGTTTTTCAGTATCGATCTAAGTAGAGCGGGGCAGTAGCCATCCGGGAGCTGGAATGGCTTGAAACAACCTCTAAAAATAGGGTCTTTTATAAAAATATTAGCTGGTTTTAAAAAACACAAACGATCAGAAATAATAGTAATGAAAAATTCTTCCAATCTGCATTATTAAATATTAAATTTTTGCAGTCGGACCATTGCTAATTCGGATTTTCATTTACAAAAAAAAAAAAAAAAAAAAATATGAGACAATAAACAAAGAAAAACCTTTACAATGGTATAAACACGACTTCTATGTTTAGATGTTCAATTACTGGGTGTTCATTAGCATCTTCTTATACTGTCCAAAATTTTGATTATTTTGCGCGAACTATTTTTTTGCGAGCCATAGCGATCGCGACAATTCGACTTACCGGGCACTTACATATGTATTTTTATTTCCCCATTTTTTAATTTTTACATTACAATTACTTTGTTTCTGTTTTAATAGCTGCAGCGGCAAAAACAAAAACCAAAATTAAAGGAAAAACTGCGTATTAAAAGTAAAACCGCGTAAATAAAGTTTCTGGGAGAAGTTTTGAAGAACCGCGTATAAAAAATCCAAGTATAAAACAAGCGCTTAAAAACAGGATTACACTTTAAAATTTCATTAGATGCTCATATCCCATTGACCTTGAATTTTAAAAAATTTTTTTTTTTAAAAAAATTTTTTTTAAATAAATTTCAAAAATAAATGAAACTGACCGAACTTTTTGTCACCTTTTGCAAGCTTTTTAGATGACATTATTTGTTTTATGAAATTATTTTTCTGGGGTGCAAAATAGGGAAAATTGTTAGTGAAAAAAAATATATTACTTACCACTTAATGAGATTTTTCTAAGCATTCAGATGGTATAAGATTCTAAAACTCTATCAATAAGGTGCCAACATCGTTGTTGTTGTATAACATAGTTTTTAATACGTACTTAAATTTGTTTTTCACGATCATCTTGTTCAGCATTGTTGATTTATCGGAGATCGATTTTAAATCGTTTTGAGATTTGCTTACGGCAAATCCTCTGTATGAAAAATAAAAATTAAACAATTTCCACATAGTTATCCAGCCAATCCATATATTTTTCAGATCAGATACATATATGAGCTTGGAGGTTTATATAAATAATTTAAGCACATTATTTTTTTTTTACTCTTCTAATTCCTGGAAATTTTACTTAAATTCTACTAGAAAGTAAAGTGATTTATTCTTTAATTAAATACTTAAGAATTTTAAGCATCTTAATCTCAGCAAAAATTTAAGCATTTTGAGAAAAATAAAAACTTTTTCACATCGTCACTGTCTCTTCTTACCAAGAACTCTCTGCCACCACACACCGTGGCTGGAATTAAGTCAGTCAAGAATGTTTCTTATCAATGAGCAGCGCGGTGTGAAAATGAAAATTCAAGAAATATTTAATAAGAGCATGAAAAAGAAATAAAACCAAACGAATTGGTGAGATAAAAGTGAAGAACGAACCAAAAATAAATAAATGAAAGAAGACGGTGTTTTGCAAGTTGTGGCTCATAAACAATTGACAACAAACGACAAAAAGTGTGTGCTAGACAGAGATGCAGGCGTTGAAAGATAAGACACCAAGTAGACCATGTTAGAGCGAGAAGCACAATGAGTGTTGAAGATAATGACTCCAATCAGTTAAAAAAATAATTTCATATTTCTTTTATTCCTTCCTCTTGTGTTTTTGCAATTATTTTTTAATATTTTCGTAGCTGAACTTTGTTGCATTTGTTTATTAATAATTTTAATTGGTTTTCTATGTTTACACGTTGTACATTGAGCTTGTAAATTGCCTGTGTGTGAAAACCATTGAAAACGAAGCCGCCGAGAAGAAAAAAAGAGAATGTAGCTGTAGATTCTTAAGGTGTTGTTTGACAAGACAAAGGAAGATAAGAGAATTTTTTATTTTTAAAAAAGTGGATGCAAAAAATCATGAAGTTTTTTCGCTGAATTATAATTTCAGTGGTATATGAAATTGATTTCGATTTTCTAAGGCGCTGATAAAGTTGTTTGCTCTTTTAGTTGGAAAAATATTTAGTTTGATATTTAGACAATTTTTTTTAGTTGATTAAATTTTATTGAAAAATTTAAAGATGTAAGAATTATTTTGAAAGAACCTTCAACAGTTTGTAAGCGCAAATAGCGCCTGAAACTAAGCTATGCCAATGAGTTTTACAACTATTACAAAATATTTCCAACTGTTTCAATATTTTCTATTAAGAGTATTTTTTAGTATTTTTAGCAAGTTTTTGCTGCTCTGAATTTTTATTGCATACATTTTGGCTCGAATTGGTGTTGAACTGCGCCTATCGATCGTCGACCTCGATTGCCCTTTCCAACCTTCAGCAGTTGTTGCAAACAACTAGTTTTAGCAAAGATTCTCAACTACTGAATGATGGCACCTCAGGCTAAACAGCTTGACCACTCTATGCATGAAAAAGTTGTTAAGCAAAAAACGTTGAAAAAAGTAACAAATTTGCCAGCAGTGGTAGCCACACTTTTTTGGCATGCCTCTTTTTCTATTGCATACTTTGTGGCTGGCAATAAATTTTAAATTTCGGTTTTTTTCACTTTATTGCGCATGTGGGTAAATATTGGCGTTTATTATAGCAATTCAAACAAGCTTTTAAAAAAAAAAAAAAATTAAAATAGTAAAGCTTTGAAAAGAGCTCTTGCAAAGTTTGAGAATTACATAAAATAATTTGAACTATTTTACAACAGTTGGAAATATATACAGCAGCCGCTCGCTTATGTGAACTAATTCAAACAGGCATTGTTCACTTTTTTGAATTGTTCATAAATTGGAGGTTGAAGTTATAGACAGACTGCTGCTTGACTCATATTTTATCAGATATACATAAAAACAAAATTATAATATTTAACAACGAAGTACCGACCAATAAAAACTTAATAAATTCGGGTAAATACATTTTTAAAAACAATTACTGATATTTGTCAGTTGAAGACTAAAAAAAATCAAGAATATAATATATGAAAAGTATAATTAAACTGCTAACGACTGAAGTATTCTGTTAAATTTTTTGTACAGTATTAGCTTCCAGTTATTTTCTAATGCTTTGCATTTGTGAAATACTAACATATCATCAACATTGAAATTGCCTCCAGCCCAAATGATAAATTTGTCAAAAGCAGCCAGAATTTAGAACTGCTTATAGTTGCTTTGGAAACTAATCGGATTTCATCTTTCTCGTCCTCGGACACAAACCCATCACTCCGATCCTGTATATCCTCAATTAAACGTTGAAACTCCCTCCCGAACTGACAGATTAGATTTGATAATTCGTGTTAGATTGCGTTACATAATCATATCCTGAAAATGTGCTTTTAAGCGGGGACATGAGGTGCTAGCTGGATGACAATTTGTTAAACTCTGATTCGTGAAATTTTCAAAAACTTAATTCCAAACTTTTTTTTTTTTAATTTTTCACTGGAACGAAAGCAAACGATCCTTTTCTTTGATTTCATTACTTAAAATCTTTACGTTTTCTTTAATAAGCTCAGTAATAACCGGTAAATTTTTTCTATTTTTGAATATGAAACCATTCAATTTAAATAAATTTCCTTCAACCTTTGGCTCTTTTTTTCAGTTTTTTCAAATTTCCAATTTTTTTTTTTTTAGTTCATAACAAATTTTCTGTTGCAGTTAGAATTTTTTCTTTATTTTTATTTATTACGCACACTGTCGATTTAACAAATATTAATTTTGTTTGATAATGCTATGGCCCTCCCAAAATTTTGTAATAAGCGATGATTTCTTTATTTACAAAGCAAAAATAGTTATTTTGATTTTATGAACAATTGTAATGATATCATCTGATTCTGCGGTAAAATTTTGATATGAAAAAGTTTTAGATATGAAAATATTAAACCTAATTTTAAAATCTCTTAAATAATCAAACATAAGACTCTAAGAAAAATTTAGCAAAAGAACGGGTTTTGCTTTAAGCAGTCTCAGTTTTTGAGATAGTAAAGTGAAATTTTGTTGTTCCTTATTCTCTTACCACCACCCTTTATATATTTTATTTTGCTTACATGGATCAGAAACACTTTTGGAATATAACCCGTGTTAAAAAAGTTGGTCACTTATTTTTTTACACAGAATTGTGTGCAAAGAAAAAAAAAAATAAATTGGCATGATAATAACGAAAGTCATTTACCGACACTACTTCACCTTTCCAACCTACTGTCACCAGTCTTCCAAATCAATACAATGTACATTTATACATTTATAAGGAGCTTCCCCAGAATGTTGGTTAAATCTAAAAAGAATCTGGTGCTCAGTGTTGTATGGTGAAACTACAGTCACCATTTTTGTTTAAATTTCGACGCTCATTAGCAATTCTAACAGAAGCGCTGATTTTAAACAAATCACTTACGTGTGTGGCTGCCACGCAAGGTAGAAGTTAAATTTTTTGCCCTAAATTAAAATTTCGGGGAGGATTACTAATTGATTTTATTAGCATTCTTTACTGCAGTGCAACAAAATAGTTTAAAAGCAGTCTGCTTTCGTACCCATACTAGTTCACGATCTGTCTTTTTTTTTCATAAATCCAACTGGTATTTTTAACATGACGATACAGTACTAGTTCACGAAATTTTCTTACTCTCGTGGTGAGTTGGCTATTAAGAGACTTTATTATTTTCATTTGATGATTTGAGTAGTACAAAGGTTCGATCCTCACAGCAAGTACGACAGACCGTGTTCTGTTTTTTATGCGATTTATATTTTTCAATTTACAAAATGCGACGGCCGTGACGCAGTGGGTAGAGTTCGTGGCCCTTACGGCAGAGAACCCTGATTCAATTCCCACCTGACACAGACAGTTTTTTGAATTGAATTAATTTTTCTGTTCGGCCGTCACATCCCTACAGACAATGGTTTGCCATTGTGTAAAAAGAGTGTAAAAACTGTCATGAAAAGCTTTTTGAGAATATAAGCCGGTAGGAGTAGACATAAAACTTGTAGGTCCAGTTCTCGATCATTTGTGTTTAAACATTTCACAACACGTACAACACAATTGATCATAAGAAGTTCAGTCAAAGTCCTTTCAACTGCTGAAATGGCCATTTCGTTTTTGCTTTTTCACCAATTGCTATTTCCCACTCCGTGCTGGCATTGAACCGCGTACCATACGGCTACAAGTTCAACATGCTACCATCTCACCATTTTGAAGCGAACAAAATATGAATAAAGCCGAAAGTAGGCGTTAACTTTACTTAACATATTTGACTTAGCATTTAAAAAATTGGAAAAAATTGTCGCTTTTTTCTCAAATAAGTTAGATATAAAGGCTGAGTTCAGTAATGCATTTACGCAAAGCATCAGTGACTTTTTCTTTGAATTGGTGCTCAGTAGATTCACCATAACTGCGCAATTACAGAGTGCTTTAAAAAATAATTTAGTTGCGCAGTTTTGTTGAATCCACTAATCACCAGTTCAAAGAAAAAGTTACTGATGTTTTACCCCAATAGGTAATGAAGCTAGGCCTCTTCTAACCTCCGCTGCCTTTGGCGGTAAGACACATGACTTTTTCGCTGCTTCTGCGAGCGCTTCTATGAGGCTTAATTTTCGCTACCCAGGGCACAACAATGATATTTTTCCTACAAAAACTGGATCTGCTTATATTTCAGGGTTACTTTTTCGTTAATACATAAAAAGAAATAAAAAAAAAAATATTTTTTTAATTATTTTGGTTAACTTCTTATTTAAGCCATTCTAAAGGACTGCTTATAGCAGGCCTCTTTAAAGCAAGGAGAGCGGAAAGCCTGGAAAATTTGGCCATTTCATATAAAAAAGTATATGGGCTTGGATGTGAGTAGGGTAGGCCTTCGACATCCATTTTAAGGCCATTCAAAGGCCTGCCAATGACACAAAATGCATTTAGGAACACAGCTAAATATACATATATGCAAATATAAATACATATTTGACATGCTATGGCGTCTTTTTTTATAGTTTTTCGACGTTTAAACAAAGTTGGGCTGTGAAACATAGCATTTAGTTTCACAAAACGCTCAGACAATCAGGTATTCAAGAGAAAATTTTTTTAGATTATTATTTTTGCGGACCCCTTCCCCCCCAGAACCAAAAGCTATCTACGGCATTAATTATTTATAATGCACTTTAGCACCTTTTTTATTTCGCTGCACGCACAAAATACGTCTTTCATAATAAACGTATGTTTATTACACATACGTACATACATACATGGACACATAAATAGCACAAATGTCAACTTATTTGTTAAACGTTTCGTTTGAACCTAATAATGCATTCATTAACTGTTGTTATAATTTTTTGCGACTCCAGTGAGACGTTGCTTAAAACTCCGAGGAGATGTACCGTTACTTGCTTTTATTTGCTCACGCCATCTCTTTGTGTATAGGCTTGTACGATCTGCTGTGGTCATATAAATAGCACACATGTTAGTTGGTGAATAAAAGTTAACAAGATCGGGTGTTTGTAAAAATTTTAGAGTTCTATTCAGTTAATTTCGCTGATTCTAAATAAAATGGGTCGTGGCAAACATTGCACTCCGAAAAAAAGGTCTATAATTCACGAACTAAGTCGAAAAGACAAAAAACCGTCTGAAATCGCGGATATTTTCAAAATTTCGATAAAAGGGTCTATTATGCATTCAAGCTGGTTACATCAAATGGTTCAAATAGTTTCGAGAATAAGCCGCGTAATCCTAGACCGCGTAAAACCACCGCTTCTACTGATAGACTTATAGTTCGTAAAAGTAAGGCTGAACTTTTCAAGTCAGCAAAGCAAATTATGAGGAAAAGAAATGAAAAAATAACCTTAATGTTTCAAGAAAACTAGTATCTATGAGACAACATGAAGCTAATCTTTTATGGACGCATTTCCCGAACAAAGCCGCTCTTAACAAAAAAAAATATTTAAAGGATCGCTTAGCGTTTGCAAGGGCCCATGTGAATAAAGTAGACCAATTTTGGAAGAATGTGCTCTGGACTGACGAAACTAAATTTAATAGAGTTGGACCAGATGGAAAAACTTTTGTTCGGCGCCCCAAACACCGAGAGTTGAATCCAAAGTATACAAAAAAATCAATAAAGCATGGAGGAGGGAATTTAATGGCCAGGAGCTTTTTCCTGGCACCACGTTGGGACAATTTTTCGTATACCAGGAATAATTGACAAAAATATGTATTTAAATATTCTCAATAACCAGATGGCACCATTTGCATTTGAGAACATAACTATTGGGTGGACTTTTATGCACGATACTGATCCTAAACACACGGCAAAGGTTGTGATTGATTGGCTAGAAAAGGAAAAAATAAATATTTTGAATTGGCTGGCTCAAAGCCCACACCTCAATCCCATAGAAAATTTATGGAATGATGTGAAGGTCAGCATAAGCAACCAATATTTTTGAAATTTAGATGAGTTATGGAGTGGAATTGAGAAACTTGGGACTCTATTTCGAAGGATAGGGTCAGGAAGCTTGTGGAGAGTATGAGACGAAGATGTTGTGCTGTTTTGGACAATTTGGATACAGTACCAAGTACTAGTAAGCATACTCGTAAGCTCATTGTAAAATAAAAATAAATCACTATGTCTTTTTTTCAGAATCCAAATTGTGCTATTTATACGTCCACCTCAGATTTTTCATTAATTTTCTAATTTTGATTTCGTAATTACAAAGTTACTACTGGTTTTAAGTTTTTATTGTTTAAACTCAAATACCATGAAATAAATTCTTGTTTACCTCAATGTATTTTATTTAAATTTATATGAAACACCCTACATGTATTTTTGTGCTATTTATATGTCCACGGCTGTATATTAGACCGTACCACAAAAACTAACCTATATTTGACCCCGCCTCAATCGTTAGACATTTAAAAGACATATTAAAAAAAAAAATGTTTTTTTGTTATATCTTCGGTGTTTCTTTCCCGATTCTTACAATTTTTTATGTAAGAGTATGAGGTGACGAACATTTTCAAAGTGTTATTTTTGGGATAAAATGGGTCAGAACTGCGCCAAAAATAAATTTTATCGATATCATTTGTTCCCATGGTCTTAATATTTTTTTTATGAGCTTCAATTATTTGACGTTTTAAGAATTTCATTATATAGTAGGAACTGAGTTATGGTGGGTGAATATTCGCAAAAAAAAAAGATTCTAGAAAAAACAATATCAGAAAAAATTTATAATATAATATTTTTAACATATAATCGGACAAGAAACCCTGAAGATAAAACAAAAAAAAAAAACGAAAAAAGCACCATAAGGACCATCTAAAAAAAAAAGTTTATTGTTTGAAAATATATTTTAAATGTCTAACGATTGAGTCGGGGTCAAATATAGGTTTTTTTTCTGCCATACAAGGTGATACGGTCTAATGTATATCTTTGAAGAATGTTTTTAAACCTTAGAAAGGTGCAAAAAAAAAAATTGGAAAAAAATACAAATAAATTTTTTAAAACATACGAAAAATTGTGTAGGCAACTTTAAAGAACATATCAAATATATACAAACTTTCAAAGGTCAACACTTACAAGTTTTACTGAAACTAGCAGAACTTGATGTTTTGAATACTTTTAGTAAGCCATTAGTTGTTTTTCACTTCTGCAAGCAGCATTTAAATTATAAATTTTTACAAATTAATGTTATCCATGAAAAGTTTTGTTATTTGAAGCCAGGAATTACAAGGAATGCAAAGAAATAGTTCTGAATATCATCTAAATCCTTTGCGACTGTTTTTTTTTTCTTTTTTTTTTGGAATTTTTGGCTCAAATATTTAAATCAAAAAAATTCATTTGAAATATAATGTGTTGTACTTTGAGTTAAATTTCTAGATTTAAAAAAACATAACATCTTGAAGTGTCTAAATTTTAATATGACGTCATGACTTGGCATCAGTATTCCGGTCTCTTAAGTAGTTAGCTAGCAATAAAAAAGTGTTGAAGCAGTTTAGGAGTTGAAAAGGCAATTATAAATAAGACAGAAATAAAATGAAGCATGTGAAAACTTTTTTGCAGAAGTTCAAGCAATATCTGACTTGTTGGTTATAATAACTTTGGCAAAGTATGCAAAGTTAAGGCGGTGTATATTTAAGTAGCTTAAAAAAAAAAACAAAAAAGAAGAAATGCGGGTTTGTAATCTAGGGAATTTAGGCACACTCATACACATATCCACACACATGCTTAAGCAAAGAAAACATGCATATAATTTGCTTCATGTTTATTATTGTTTTTTTGTTGTGTTAACTGCCAACACCGGCTGAAAGCTGTTGGGAATTTTTTTATGTTTATTTTATTTTTTTTTTTTGCATCCAGACGTGTTGGGGAATTAAAATCTAAGAAGTCAAAATTATAATATCCTGCTATGTGGATGTGTGTAAAGAAGGGTGTGTGTTTGTTATAATATGCGTGAGTTTATTATTACTGCTGTTTGTTGGCCAAGCTTAAGCGACGCTGTGCAAATGCATGACATAGCGTAGCAACTCACAATACATGCATAAATAACAACTTCAACACACAATAACTACACATGCAGCCATACACAAATTCACGAATGCTTGGCATGTCGACAGATACACACACACACACACACACATACACTCAGAGTAACAGACACAGTTTTACTTACATGTATTTTGCTTAGTTATTCACCGGATATCCGCTAGTTCTGGCAAAGTGTATGCATTAAATATCACAGATATGTTGGTATATGTGGGTGTGTATGTCTGAGTATGTTTGTGTTGGTGTACTGTTATCCTAGCGGTATTTTCAATTTCCTCTGTGCGCATCTTTAATCAAGTTTGCTGAGAATTTGCAATGAAGAGATTTGATTTGCGTTGATTTTTCCTGTTTTACAATATTTATTTATGCATTAAACTCAATACGATTTAACAGCAGCAGCTAAATAAATTATTAATGAATACAAACAAGTTTTTCTAAGAATATATTCAGAGCTTAAAACTGTTTAAATATTAATATGGACTGGTTTTAGTTGTGGCTTAGTTTTAGTTTTCTAGCACAGAAAAATGTCAAGTCAGCTTTTTCAAACCTTTTGCCAAAAAAATCTTATTTTATGACAGCATTTTTTTATAAACACAATGTTCAGAAGTTTATTTCCTCAAACTAATTGACAAAATAATAAATATTAAATATTTAGCCAGAGGAATTTTCAGCCTAAGTTTTAGGAAAGGTCAAACTAACACAATATTAGCGCCTTTGATCTTTGTTAATACATTACCAGCTACTACTTGACTTTTGTTGTTGATTACATGCTTGCAAGCATGCTGAACTTTTTCATAATTTAATGTGTGCGCCTCCTTTTTGCTTGATTTTGCTTTTACCTTTTTGGTTTTTCCCCCCCTTTATTCTCTGCTGATATACTTTACATTTACTTCAACACATATTCACCATTTGTTCGCATTTGTATTCATCACTTATTAAATAATTAAGCTTAGGGACTCATTCCGAATTCATGAGCGGAAGTTTGGCATTAACCTCACCGGAAATTAGATTTTGTCCGACAAAGTGTAGTTTGCATTGAGATGAATGAGCTCATGTGCTGTTGTTTTTTTTTTTTTTTTTTTTAACAACTCACGTATATGCGTCAAATTAGAATTTAATAGCATTATAATTTCTCAATTAAGGCATTCTTATCTATAGGAGTTAATTTTTGTATGTGAAAACTAAGCACTTAAATAATTAGGTAAATATTTCCGCTAAAAAATTACTGAAATTGGAAAAACCTTGTCATAAGTTAATCAAAAATTAGAAAATTAATATATATCGTAATTTCTAAAATAAAACCTAAAATTTCATGAGCATTTAATGGCAATTCGCTAACTCGATAGTCCAAGATTTAATTCTTTCTATGCTAATTAAGATAGATATTAAAAAAAAAATTCAGAAAAATAGGCCCAAATTCGGAGACATTTTTCGGTGAAAGCGGAGATAATTATTAAATAAACTAAAACGAAAAAAAATTGATGTAAGAAATTGTATTTTACTGATTTGAATATATAAAAAAGCGAAATTAGGAATATAGATAACTTATAAAAATGTATCTCAAGTGCATAAAGAGCAAACACATTAATTGCAATTCCCCTTGCATTTAGAACACGCATAGTTAAACTTATCCAATTAAAGACATTCCAGCAGACTTTTGATGCACAATCGGCTGCACGAAAACAGTTATTTTCGGATATGACATAATGTACCCATAATCTTTCGGCTATAGTAGTTTGCAAATCAGCTAGAGACTCAGTGAAAAATTAACAAATTTTTTGTTAAGAGGCAGCGAATGGATAACAATTCTTTTTTTTTGCAGAATTTGGGAACATGTGGTGCAATTCGGTAGCAACGGGACAATTGTCAAAATTTGGGGACTGGTCACAATTAAATTAGTCAGATGGTATTACAATTACAACACTAGTATTACAATTTATCACTGAATGTCCATCATTGATGATTGTAAAGAAGTAAGTGGAGAGAATTTTATTCATAATCCACATATTTTTAGAGTTTTTGTCACTTGTAGAACATCCGACACAAGTGAATTTGATTTTCTTCTATTTACCATTCTACCTTGTAATTCTACCGGACCTTTAACAATTAACTTATATGGCTTACTTATTTTTGCTATTTTTTGTATTTTTGCACTTTGTATGTAATATTATCCAAAGGATTGGTCTCTATGGTTATGCAAAGCTGAGCTTTTGAAACTGTTTTTCCTTTTTTTCTATAATGTTGCTTACACTAATGTGCACGAATGATTGTAGAATCTTTGTTCAAGAATTGAATTGGCTTAAATTTAACGAATTTCAAATTTAACGTGCTTAAACAGAAATTTTTTTGCAACTGCATTTTGTTGGTAAGATACGGGTTCCTTAAGTTGCACCTTTTTTCATTTTTTTTTTTTGTAATATTTTTATTAAGCTACAACTTTTATGATTCCTCCTGATTCCTAGAAGTACTTCGGATCTGATTACTTCAAACTTTAACCTTAAAAATAAGATTAAATTTATTCTTAAAGATAGGACCAAACAGTTGCGGGACTTAGAGAGTTTCAAAGCAAAGCTATAAACTTGAAATTTCAAATCACAATCAATGTTCGAAAAAATGAATGCAATCAATTTTTCAAATCATTGATTGTGATTTGAAATTTCAAGTCCCAATCAATTTGAAAAAATGAATGCAATCAATTTTTTTGAAATTCCAATCAAAATCAATGATTTGAAAAAACGAATGCAATCATTTATCAAATCATTGATTGTGATTTGAAATTTCAAGTCCCAATCCAGAACTCTAAAAATATTTGATATGTTTTAATTTTGAATATATGACACTTATAACACGTCTTCTATTCGCGTATATACAGTATGTAATACAATTGAGCAAATAAAGTAGGCGGAACACTAAATTAAAAAAAAATGAATGTTTTTAGGGAATTCAATATATGTTTTTATTTAGGCGATAGAGTGCGGCTATTTTTTTCGCAAACAATAAAGAAATATTAATTTTTATTTTAAGTATTAATTTACTTCATGAAAAAATAAATTAAAAATATTACACAATGGGACATGTTCTCAATTATGATACAAGTCAACTTTATTAAATTAAATACATTCTAATACTTAGTATATCCGCCTTTAGCTTTAATACCTGCTGGGATCCTCTTTGGCATACTGTTTACTGTTTACTTCACACTCTTTTGTTGTGATTGCATTCCAAACATTGCGGCATCGCATGAAAAGCTCTTGCATGCTTTGGGGTGGGCTTGAATAGTCATAATCCCGCTTTTTTAATAAATACCACAAATTCTTGATCGGGTTAAGATCGGGACTTTGTGGAAGCTACTCCAAAGTATTAATATTATTATTTTTTAAAAATTCCATAGTCCGTCTAGCCTTATGCCTTGGGTCATTATCTCGCATCACAATAGAGTTTTCCGTGCTAAGTTCAAACAAAGCCAAGGATGGAAAATTTCCTTGACTTAAAATGTTCATATATACATTTGCTTTCATTTTTCCGTCCAGTTGAATAAGTTTTCCCACACCAGTTTTGGTTAAACAACCGCAGAACAAAACTTTTCCTCCTCCAAATTTAACGGTTGGAATGACATCATGCTCTGTAATACTTTTTGAAGCCTTTTTCCAAACGAAGCGAATGCCATCTGATCCATGCATATTTATTTTACTCTCATCTGTCAAAATTACAGATGACCCCTGCTCTGGAGACCATTTTTCGTGAGTTTTTGGGATTTTAAGGCGCAACTCCCTATGACGCTTTGTTAATAGTGGCTACTTAATTTTGCGACGAGCCCTGTAGCCCATTTTTCTCAGCTTTCTATTGACCATCATTCTTGAGATTTCTTTTCCCAGATTAGTTTTTAGTTGTTTCTGAATGTCAGTACCAGATTTTACTTCGCCAGTAGAAATGGAACGGCTTATGGCTCTTCCATCACAGTCATTCAGAATGCTTCGCTGACCAGCGCGCTGCTTGGGAACGTCTAAATTGCTGTTATTGGCGATATTTTTCACAAAGCCATACGACACCGCTAAAGATTTTGCCACTTTTCGGTATGACATTCCTTCATTAAGTTTTTCTAAAACCAATTTTCTTATGTTTTGCGCTAACTTCCGCATTATTCCTATATGATACGTATATTAATATTGAGTAAGTATTGCATTGCAAGCTAATGAACACAAAACGATTTTACTCACCAATTTAAAGTTGCGAAAAATTACAAACAAATTTTATTACATATTTTTCTTTTTAAGCAGAATAATTCACTAAAAAGATGCTAACTTCCACTAACATTGCCTCTTGTAACACAATTGAGCAAATGCCTGCTAGCAGAAAATTGCAAATATCAGCATGATAACGGTAAGGTTTTCCAGTTATGAAATCAGTATAAGCATTAGAAATTCCAAGTGTTCCAATGTGAAAAAACTTTGGTGATAAAGCAAACTCACAATTATTTACTTATATACTTTTAAATATTTACTTTTATTTGCTCAATTGTGTTACACACTGTATATTTAGAAATTTTTTTGTAATACAATATAAATTTGTTTGCGTTTTAATCAATCATTATTAATAGAAACTTTCTATGTTTCTGTTGAATTGTTAAGTAGCCATGTTATTACTTAGAATATAATTTTAATAAGAATATATCACATTGTTTTAGACATCTTACAAAAAATTAAGTCGGTTTCATAGAAAATTGTTTCAGCTTTTTTAAAAAACAAACACAATATTTAAGAAAAAATAAGATCTATTGCGCATCTACAGAGCAAGACCTTTCAATTGCTACCATATTTATGAAAATTGCGTCTACAGTATAGATTTGATAGTCATCACAAAAAATGCGCTTGCGTAATAATATTATAGATAGATATGATACCTGCAGTAATATCACATAATCAGATTCTTCACCAAATTTTACAACAAAATAGGTAGTTAATTTTTTTTTTTCACAAACTCTTATTATTTTTATTAATTAAAAAAAAAAAAACTGCAATATATTTAGAGTTGCCATGTATGTCAAACTGCTTGAATATGGAACTATATTGATCATAATATACACATATATTTGGGTTTTTTATTATGTTTGTAACAAAGTGAAATATAAATATTTTTGTATTCACGGTTTCATATATAATAATTTTTACATTTTGATAATTTGTTGTCTTAGAAATTAAGTGTTGTATGTGGCATTTTATCGATTTTGAGTTAGAGTAGGTTCTTTATGTATTGAGGGATCTCTTTTGCTTGGCGTGGTTAGTTTAGCGATATTTTAAGACATTACCGAGATTCAGAGGCATTATTTTGCCGTATGTGGCAACTTTTTATCAAATTTGGAAATTAAGTGTCGAATATACTACGAATAGCAAAAAGATAATAAAATGTGAAACCGCCACATACGACAAAACAATTCTAAACAAATATCACATTAAGTCCTTACGAAAATGAGGTACGATCTCTAAATTTGATAACTATATAGTCAAAACCCACATGTGTATCTTGTATAAAGTTAAAGAAGATTTGTCCGCTATAAATAAAGTTATTAGTCCTCAGACTTTAATTTCAATTTACTCAAAACTATAGAAAGCTACATACGACAGTTACGGCTGTATTTTGTAAAACGCAAGCAACCACCTCCCTTAGGGTTTTTTTTCTGGCAGTTCCAATTTCATATGAAGTAAAACAGACACTCTTTCTCTCACTGAAATTTTCTACTGAAATTTATTGCCAGACATAAAAAAAACACCAAGTGACGTGATCGCTCGCTTTTTACAAAATACGGCCAATAATTTCTCATGCGACGAATTGTAAAGCAATAATTATTTTATAAAAAAATGTTCATACTTTTTGTCTGATTAAATAAATTATATTTGGTAATACTGCCATGGCCAAAATTAAGTACATAATAAAAAGTGTTTTAACCCAACCAAATAAAATTGTACTAAACTGCAATAAGATATTTTTTTAGCTGAAAAAAATTCCATATTATGCACATAATTAAACGAAAACTTCGAGCATATGATTTTTAAATATAATAGCTTTTACCCGGCGCGCTTCGCTGCGCTCAGCGCTTATCCCCTAAAAGAGGGTGTAGCTTTAGTGTAGCCATACTTTTATTGTAAGTTCGTACCGAGTTTTATTGATGTGTGACTTATTTCGAAAACTATACCGAATATATGGGGTGCTGAAAAAGTGCCACGCCCTTCGTCCAACGCCCATAAAATGTTACCAGTGGAACGGCATGTGTAAATTGAGGTAGAATACTGAATTCCGAGGCTGTGCGACCTACAAAAAAAAACTAAAACTGTTCGATATCGAAAATTGTAGGTGTATTTAAGGTGCCTTTTACGATCGGCACCAGACTTCATAGGAACCCTCTCAAGGCTTTGGTGTAAAAATTGGCTTAGCGGTGTCGGAGTCTTTACGTGATGTACACATATACCCACATACGTATATACATTAAGTCGCCTCACGTTCCTTAGAAAAAAAGTTGCTTAGTCTGGTTCTTCAAAATAATCCATGGCTTATGTTACGATGATCCCCAAAAAATTTCGACTAAAAATATTGCCTGGTATGGTAGTTAAAAAAAAAACAAACGGTCAGAAATAAGAGTAATAAAAAGTTCTTTTGCATCAAAAAATCTTAATTTTGTTCCGTTGCGCCAAAGAGAGTGCGGATTGTTATGGATTGTTTTAACTTTTTTCATATTATTTTCACTAAAATTGAATTTTATTTTTTCCCATACTACTTTTAGTCAAATAAATTGTAAAATGTAAAAAATGTGTACATTTTTTTGTAATTTCATTTACTTTAATTCTTCACATTACACTATATTTTATCATCAATAGATAATTTATTTGACCAAAAGTAACATGGCAAGAAAGAAAAAATTTTAATTTGAATTTCAGTGAAAATAATATTAAAAAAAAGTTAAAAAATTAATGAAAATCCGCATTACCTCTGATCCGACTGAAAAAATTAAAAACTGATTGGTGCAGATTACTATTAAGTCTGACCGTTTGTTATTAAGAACATAAGAAGATCGGTCAATGTCCTTTCTAGGGCCGAAATGGCCATTTCGTTTTTGTTTCTTTTTTTTTATTTCAAACTATCAAACTATGTGAGGAGCCTTAGTATACAAACATACATATTTTACTGATAGATAGATGAGCAGAAAAGGAAGGCATGGCAACATTTATATAGATAATGACCGCCACTTGGTCCCATTGCACCTACATATCAAGTTTCACTATCAAAACATGTACAGCTCAGAAATTACAATGATTTCTAAAAAGTCGGCGTAGATAAAGTGCGACACGCCCATTTTTTTAAGGATTCTGACAGTAACCATATGAACTAATCTACCAAACTTTATTCTTTTACTGTAAATTTTGATTTATATACTTTTACGGATTTGTGGGTGTGACACTTTTACGTTCACATCTCAGGAATTAAAATTATTTCTAACCGATAGCCCTGGCAGCTAGTGCTTACTTAGTTATAGTTTTTAAATTGTAACTAACTATAATACAAAATAAATAAATAAATTAAATAAAATTATTGCTGAAGAGTGGGCACAGATATAGTGCTAACATGCACATTTTTTGCAAAGCTGTCGAGAGTAAGCGTATGAACTTAATTACCAAATCTTAGTATTTAACGATGAGAATCCTCTGATTTATAGAAGTTCTATTGATTTGTGGGTAAAAAAAGTGGCGGCCGTGGCGTAGTGGGTAGAGTGTGTGGTCCATATGGGAGAGAACCCTGGTTCGAATTCCACCTGACACAGAAAGTTTTTTCAATTGAATTAATTTTTCAGTTCGGCCGTCACCTCTCTGCTGACAATGGCAAACCTCAGAGAGTAAAAACTGCCATGAAAAGCTTCTTGAGAACATAAGCCGTTCGGAGTCGGCATAAGACTTGTAGGTCCAGTTCTCGATCATTTGTGTTCAAACATTCCACCACACGCACAACACATTCATCATAAGAAGCTCGGTCAAAGTCCTTTCAAGGGCTGAAATTGGCCATTTCGCGTTGTTGTTTTTTTATTTGCGGGTGGTACAAGTTGGCGTGGCAAATTTTATATATATATATATACTGACCGCCACTTAGAGCACCTGCATATGAAGTGTTACTATCAAAACGCGTACAACGCAGGAAAAAGCATGATTTCGAAAAAGTGGGCGTAGAGATACAGTTACCTTATGTACAAAATTACCAATTCTTAGTCTTCTACGGTAAAAGCCGTCCAATATAAAGCATTTTTACTGATTTGTGGGCGTTAAAAGTGGACGGGACAACATTTGTATATACATATATGTATAGTGACTGTCACTTGGATCCATAGCACCTGCATACTAAGATTCCCTAACAAAATCGTGTACAACTCAGGAATAAGCATGATTTCGAGAAAGTAGGCGTAGATATAGTGCGGCCATGCCCATTTTTTGTGCATTGGCAGACAGTAATCAAATAAACTAAATTAACAAATTCGAGTCTTCTACAGCAAAATCCATCTGATATAAAGCGTTTTTACTGATTTGTGGGCGTTTAAAGTAGGCGTGACAATATTTATATATACATAGTGACTGCCACTTGGATCCATAGTACATGCACACTAAGATTCACTGTCAAAACGTGTACAGCTCAGAAATTAGCATGATTTCGATAAAGTGGGCGTATATATAGTGCGGCCATGCCCATTTTTTGTACACTTGGCTGACAGTAATCATTTAAACTAAATTACCAAATCTTAGTCTTCTAGGGCAAAAGCCGTCTGATATAAAGCATTTTTACTGATTTGTGGGCGGTAAAAGTGGGCGTGACAATATTTATATTTACATAGTGACTGCCACTTGGACCCATAGCACCTGCATACCAAGATTGACTATCAAAACGTGTACAACTCAGGAATAAGCAAGATTTAGATAAAGTGGGCGTAGATATAGAGCAGCCATGCCCATTTTATCTACACTGGCCGACAGTCACCATACGAACTAAATTACCAAATCTTAGTCTTCTACGGCAAAAGCCGTCTGATATAAAGCATTTTTAAAAATTTGTGGGCGGTAAAAGTGGGCGTGACAATATTTATATTAACATATGACTGAAATTTGGGCCTATTGCACCTGAATACCAAGATTCACTATGAAAACGTGTACAACTCAGGAATAAGCATGATTCGATAAAGTGGGCGTAGATATAGTGCGGCCATGCCCATTTTTTCTACATTGGCCGAGAGTAATCATATAAACTAAATTATCAAATCTTAGTCTTCTACAGCAAAATCTGTCTGATATAAAGCATTTTTACTGATTTGTGGGCGGTAAAAGTGGGCGTGACAACGTTTATATTTACATAGTGACTGCCACTTGTATCCATAGCACCTTCGTACCAAGATTCAATATCAAAACTTGAACATCTCAGGAATTAAAATGATTGCTGAAAAATGGGCGTAGATATAGTGTGACCACGCCCATTTTTTGTACAGTCACCGAAAGTAACTATCTGAACAAAATTACCAAATCTTAGTTTTATATGATTAAAACCGTCTGATATATAGCATTTTTTTTTGGTTTGTGGGCGATAGAGCCAATTTGGGTTGTACGGGAGGTACCACGCCCCCTTGTCCAATCAACACCAAACTTCACGGGAACACTTCCCGAATGTTGCTTCAGTATCCCTAAAAATTTCATAAAGTTTGATTCGGTGGTTTTGGAGTCTATACGTGATATACACACATATCCACATACCCACATACCCACATACCCACATACATACATTCATTTTTATATATGTAGATTTATTCATAGTCCCACCAAAGCAATAACTGTTCAAATTAATTTTCAGTAAATGTGAAAAATAACTTACTTGCGGTATGCTGGCATTTTATATTTAAAAATTTATCCGTTTCAGCATAGTTTCGTTTAAAGTGCCGTTTTCTTTCCTTATTTTTTTTTTTTTTTTGTTTAAATTGTACCAAAATCCATCATCCCCAATTCTTAAAATTATAGAAGAAATATAAAATTCTCAGAATTTGTCCATATGAAATGTCCAATATATAATTTTTGCACATTGCACCAAGTCGTTTCCAAAATAAATTGTTTATTTGCTTATAAATTGTTTATAAATTTTATCTTAGACATCTTGAAAATTATTCTTAAACAAAAATAATGCAACAAACAAATTATATCTTAAAATTATTTCCAATAACTTTAAATGCCAAGGAATACGAATATTTTTTTCCTCACATATTCCTCGAAACACACACTTTAATTGCAATCATTCAAATTTACCAACGCATTCATGAACGTATTCATGAATTTACCAATGCATTCATGAATTAACAACTGTTTCGCATGAATGTAGGTTGTACACAATATATTGCTTATCATCACTATAGTCACTGTATCACACCTCACTGTAGTCGTTGCTGGATATCTCTTCACTTTTTGTTTTCTCTCATGATGAACAGAGTGAGATACTGTTGTTTCGTTGTATGGGAAGAACGAATGCAGTCTGTCAGAAGAAGAGGCAAAAGAAGAGCAACATAGCTTCATTGGCTGTTCTCATCAACATTCATGCAAAAGCAATGGGATGCTTGAGTTATTAGAAATACCCATGAATGCGGTTGTGCATTCATTAAATGAATGAATTCATACATATGTCTAGTGTGTAAGTTTATTGTAGATCCTAAGCGAATACAGACAATGTTTTTATACTAAAGTTGTTTGTCCTACTTAAAATGTTTCAAAAGAGACTTCGTACGTCAGAGTGTAGGGTACTGGTGGCAAATTTACCAGAATTTTGATATTTATACCTCAACGCGTACTCGTAAGAATTATATTAACTTTTTCATTCCGCTTGTAAAGCCAAGAAGGAGTCGTGGCAAGTATAGAAAAGTATATATATTTTTGATCAGCAACACCACCTGAGTTGATTTCCGTGTGTACGTGTGTCTGTTCTTCCGTCTGTCTGTCTGTCGACACGATTACAGCCGTAATTTTATATATGCTTCTTTTTAAGAAATGAAGATCAAGTTCGAAAATCGAAATCGTCCAAATCGGATGAAAACCTCCCATACAAAGTGACTTTATTTTAACCGTAAAATCTTTTTAAAATCCACATAAATTTAAAAAATGCCTTTTTGCACGTAAGTTTTGATCTTCAATATAATCCTGGCTATGAAATTTGGAAAAATCGAATGAAAACAACGCCTACTTTCCATACAAGGTGGCTTTATTTTAAACGTAAAATATGTTTAAAATCTGCAAAAATGAAAGATATGTCTTGAAATGGAAAAATATTTTTCTTAAATCAGTACATGATAGTCCATAAGAAAAATGTAAGGCATTTTTATATGCTTTTTTAACTATCTAACTATGAAAATCACTTATTATGACAGAATTCAATAAGAACTGAAAGACATAAAATTTTTTTGTTTTTGGTTTTAATAACTCTATTATAGCTTAATAGCCTTAACAGAATGAACGGCGTTAGCGACCAGCATAAAAAAAAAATAAACAAACTATATGAAATCCAGAGAAAAGCTGTTCATTCCAACAGGACAACGCGGCTATCCATAAGTCAGGTCAAGTGAAGGAGTGGTTTGTTGTTAATAATGTTTCAGATCTGAACATAATTGGAAATGTTTGGGGATGGGGATCTTGTGGTATTTACTTAAATGGTAAACAATATTTCAATAAATCTGACCTTACTGATGGTATTGAAGCCGCCTTTCTATTGTAGTCGAAAAATTTCTATCGTAGTAGATGTTTCAACGTGCTCGACAAAGAAATATTTCACGGTATGGAACTCACAATTGAATTGTTTTGATTATTCTTTAAATAGAAAAATTGATATATATAGGTACATAATTCAATCTTTTTAAATTTATTTTATATTACATTTAAGTCTATCTTCATGATTTTTTTTGTGAGAAACAATTGATGGTATAATAACCATTCTCTTTTTATTCATCATTCTAGGTCCAAAAAGGTCTTAACTCGTAAACTTTAGAAGAAACAAATTCGATTCTGATGCTACAAATGCTACAGAATATAAACTAATGATATAAGTTAATGTAAACTAAGGTCATCGAGCTTATGTCTGTGAAGAGAAAAGTAAAATTCAACAAAAGTAAGAAAACAAAATAACACACAAAAGCCCCACTAGTAAAAGTAGGCAGATTTAAAAGCACTTTAAAAGAAAAAAGAAAAACTACAACAAATGTGTTTCATCAAGAAAAAAACACAGAAACAACAAGTAAAACAATTCATATCAAAACTAGAACAAATAGCAAAACAAAAACAATCAACGAGATAAAAACTACTAAATAACTAAATTGACAAAAACAGAGCGATAGAGTACAGAGAGCAACAGCAAAGTCGATGACGACATTATTACAACAACAATTGCTGCTGTACATGCTGTTGGCATTACTTTTACCCAGGGCAACATATGAGCAGATAAGATACGATAAAGCAACAAGTCAGAGAAAAATCAATCTTAATCAATTCGATAAAACTGTCAGAGAAATTCAAGAAAGGCAATTATTAGAGCAGCACAGTAAAGATACGAAAAATAAAAAGCAGATTTTAAGGAGTGCACCGGAAATTGGAATAAACTCTAAATTAAGTGCTAAAAGCGAAAAAGCCAACGGTGTTGAAAATGTTTTGGAGAAAATTGCACATTTGTATAGGAAGGGCGAAATCAAGAAAATTATGCAAAAATGGAATAAAACGAAAGCGGAAGAGAAAGTGATAGAAACAGTAAAAGTGAAAGAGTTAAGGAAGCAGTTTTTGAGCATATCTAAGAACAAAACTGTCGGTAATACAGGCAGAAAAAATTCCATGTTAATAAATCAACATAATACCAAATTAACAACTACCAGTGAAGAAAGTCACGATGAAGTGTGGCAGGCAAAAAAGGAGAAAAAATTTTTCTTTTCACGAGATTTAGACAAAGAGAAAAAACAATTTGCCGGTATAAACAAGCAGTCAACAATTCAGGTGCCAAAAAACAAAACGCCTAAAAGCCAATCAGGAAATTCTCAAGATATGGCTGAGTTAAAAGTAAGTGCTTTGCATGAAGTTTCCGCCAATTCAAGCACAAGCACACGCATCAAACGTCAGCCACAGTTAGAGCAACAGTCAACTCAATCAACATCCTCCATTCGATTGCCACAGCCACAGGCACAACAACAATCCATTGAACTTAATGACTTCCACTCACAACTGAGTCTGCCTGCTGTGCCACTGCCAGCGCCACCGCCGTTTCCCTCTTCATTTTCCATAACGCCATTTGGTGGCGCAACTACTAAAGATGTGTACAAATTTTCAAATACTTTTGCAGCATCTGCTTCACTATTCTCATCATCATCATCATCGCTATCGTCATCATCAACAGCACCCTCTTGCGGCGGCATTTTGAAACAGCGTTTTGGCATTATTCAAACGCCAAATTTTCCGCGGAAATTTTCTGTACCTCTTGAATGTATCTGGATTATTGATGCCTCCGAGTTGTCGACAGCAGCAACATCAAATACAGCATCCTCTTCCGCTACGATGGCATCGACAAACGTCTCCATTGTTGTCTACTTGACTCAATTGTACGTGCTCGGCGGGCTCAAATTTACCGAATACATGTACTATTCAGATGACTACAAGGTTCCATCACATCGGATCTTCCAGCTAACCGAGGACGACGTTACACAAGTTGCATCGGTGCAGTTCAACAGTCAGTACCTAGAGGTACGTTTCACCATGTCCTCATTAGACGGCACACATTTGCGTGCTCTGGATCGGTTGCTAGATGTGTATGGCTTTAATATAACATATGAGGTGCATCACGAGACGAAGCCATATCAGTGCAACACTCTGCAATGTCGTTTTCTAGGACACTGCTTTGCGCGGGCAGATTTCAGGTGAGTTTTTTCATAGTTCTTTTTTTGGAAACCAGTCGATTTAATAGTGAAAAAATGAAGAGTTGCCGAAAAAAGCGCAATAAATTCGATTTGATTTATTTTTAT
The DNA here is from genome assembly GCA_914767935.1 of Coremacera marginata. Taxonomy (NCBI): domain Eukaryota; kingdom Metazoa; phylum Arthropoda; class Insecta; order Diptera; family Sciomyzidae; genus Coremacera; species Coremacera marginata. The sequence goes on from OU612045.1 coordinate 142,707,778, forward strand.
TTATGCAGTTTAACTTGTGATATCAGATGACAGAAGTAGTTTATGGTTTAAATCTTTTTGACGTTTGCAGGATAAAAATTTAACTTTTAATGAAAATTTAAAAAAATTGCTTGCTGCCATTTTTTTATAACCATCACAATCTTCTCAAAAAAACTTATCTAGTACCAAGCAATTTTTGAAATTCAAGCTTTCCAGAACTTATACCAAGAAAAAAATAAGACAGATTAGCCGGTGTTGGACTGACTGAGGGTTGTTATGCCTAAGCAGAGGCTGAGGGCCGCCTCTTTTAAGGAAGAGTTTCTACCCAGCAGAAACTGATATATAGCAATTATTGACAATTTGAAATATATATTTTTCAGCTCTAAGCTCCTCTCCGCAGCAGGGCGTTAAAGGGGTAGAATAAGAGGGACGCCTCTTTTTTTTCAAAACCATTATAATTTACATTGAATGAAGGAATATTTACAATATGAAGGTGACACTGACGACTTTGAAGCGACATTAGAACTACGTGGCCAAAGTTTTTACTACATATTTATATTCAATTCTTGCACCAAAATATTTGACTGCTTATATGTAAAGAAATTACCTTCATATTCTTACTCATTTGTTTTGTTTTTGGAATGGTGTTCCTTCTAATTGAACACGCAAAGAAATGAAAAATTGAATTGAACCGCAGCTGAAAAATTCACCAACTTTACTTCGTATTCGAGCTGAAGTTGCCGCAAACGAATATTGTCTCTTAGGCAAAAGATACCAAAATATCGGAAAATAATGAAAAAAATAACGATAATATAACTAAAAGCAATGTAAGGCAACTAGTTTTATTAAAAATAGCTTTGCGCTAGCTATGGTAAAGCTATGGCGTAAAAATCTATTGGCTTTAGCGCACTGCACCCAGAAAACAAATCAGTTGTAGCCCCAAAATTTTTGGGTTGGTTTTCTGTATAATAGTTGTTAAAAATGTAGTTCGCTTATTATAAACTGAATTCAGTATTGAGAATCGAAAATGTTTAACAGCGCTTAATACTTGTTTCTCCATAAAAAAATGGTGTAGCGGCCAACGAAACAGCTGTCTAGTCTGCTATGTGATTGATACTCTATATAGGGTATTGTTGTTGTTAGTTTTTTTTGTTGTTAGTTGTTTTTCCTTCAGTTGTTTTCTGCTTTAATAATTGAAAAAATTATTGGAGTTATATAAACACATAACTTAAAACTTATGAAAGAAGGTCGTAATTAATTTACAAAAAATGATTGGTACAGAATCAATGCATTTTTCAAGTTGACCTTGAAAAATCCAAAAATACATGACAAAATATTTGAGTCCTCTCTCACATTTTAATGTCACTTCCAAAAACCAATGAGTCTTACATACTATCGTTTTATTTTAATACAATCATTAATTTTTTTTTTCGATTGACAATATATTGTAACGTACTGCTTTGGCTATTCGCGACCCTCTACACTCAGAAAATAAATTAGTTGTGGCCCAAAAAATTTTGGTTACGTCTTTAGTATAATAGTTGTTCTTAATGTAGTTCGCTTATTATACACAGAATTCAGTTTATACTCATACTCGTTTGTACATACCATATAAAAATATGGTTTTTCAAACAGAATCAACGCATTTTTCAAGTTAACCTTGAAAATACCAAAAATACATGAACAAATGATTGATTCAATCAATCAAATAATAGATTTTATAACCGAATAGCCTATCTCACAATAAAGTGTCATTTTCGATGTGTTTAAGATGCAATATGTTTTCATCATTTAAGAAAATTTATGCCCCTATCACCGTCCGCTTGTCGAATTTTCTACTCGAGTCGACTCAGCTGGCGAACTTTCATTTCTGCCGTATAATAGTTTTCGAGACTACTTATTCGCCGCAGATTCAATGCTGCCAAAGCATTAAAACATAAAAGTAAACAAAGTTAGATAAAAAAATTCAAAATCAAATTTTGTTTTTTTATTCCTAAAATACCAAATTGCAAAATGATTAGCAGCAGAGATTGTCGCAGTTGCGGGAGACAGTCGCGTCGACTGATTAAATTAGAAATAATTGCATTAAATTCTTTCGTGTTTTTGCCTTTATGCCCTGCTAAAAAAGCAGCTACACAATTTAATGGAACTGCTGAGTGGTAGTGTTTTTTTATAACGTGCATATTAGTGTAAAATTATAAAGATTAAATTAGAAATAATAAGTCGAATGAAATTTGGATAGTTCGCTGACGGTGATACCACCTCCGCGAATTCGACAAGTTTTTTATTCGACTCGCTGACAGTGATATTGGCATTATTCAGATATAGGTAAAGTATTTGCTTCACCTATTAATACAAATTACATCTAACTAGAGAATATTTTTGGAAATTCGTTAGAGAAATTCTAAATTTATATATTGTTTTGCACTGATCTGATGCTTTCGGTTAATAATATGGGAGTTTCCGTGGTGGCGCACGTGACGATCGTATGACTTTACTGAATGAAAATAGAATGAGAAATTTAACTAACAAGTTCCTTATTTTGATTTTCCAATAGCTTACAAAGCACACCATACAAGGTGTAAAACCGAAGAGTTGTCAAAAAATCGGCTCTTAGATAGAAGCCATCAAAAATGATACTGAAAATAGAAGTGGTTTTGGAACATAAAATTAGTAAAATTCTACAAATTGGCAAGAGTTTTTGTATAAAACTTCTTTAAGAAGAATTTGAAATAGTATAAGTTTATTTTTGAAGTAATCAAACTTAAAAACCTTTTCTCGTTTTTTTTATTGGGCTTAGTACGAAACATTACGTGACATGGCGTTACGTGACATTTTTTCCATTGTAATTCATTTGGGTAATTAAGTAATTAGGTAATTAAATAATTATGTGATTTAGTTAGGCAGAATTTAATATATTCTGCGTCTCCTTGCCTCAACTATTTATCATTATTTTAAGCCAATGCCTTACATTTTTACTACAAACAAAAAGGGTTACGAAACATTTACAAAACATTAACGAAAAAGAAAAATTACATTTGTGAAACAATGCAGACGATTTCATCATCATGCTAAATGAATTTATATTTATATTACATAAATCATTAAAAGTAAATGTTTCTCTAAGATAATATCATTAAATAATAAGTTTTTAATAAGTTTTAATTTTCGCGTCACGGTCGACTTTTCGGCGGAAACGCCCATATGAAGCATTAAGCTTTCTGATACTGAACTCTAAACGGTTAATAATATTAAGCATTAATGCTTTGGATTTTTAAAAATGCTTTTAAAAAGATGATTTTTAAAAATAATGTCTTTTTTATTAGGAAATAATTACAAAATAACATTTCTAAAACTGTTGACCTGGTCATAGTCAAAAAAATAAAGAAAAAAAAAAATTTGACATTTGATATAAATAAAATAAATAAATAAAATGTAAGTGTATGCTTTGATAGCAAATTAGCTATCATGTCAAGTGAGTGGTCAGTTAAATATTCAGTTACGATTACCAATAGTAAGTTATAACAAAATCAAATTCTTTCATTTCAATCAAAAGTATGTTCAAAAAACTCCAAATTTTAAGTACCTGCAACTTTAAAAATTTGGTTGGGAAATTTTTTTGGTTTCGCAACCAATTTGTTTCCTCAGTGTACTAATAAATACAAATAAAAATACCTCAGTTAAATTTAAAAAATTTTTTCGAAAGAAATAGATAACTTTTTCCCATGCATATATAGCTTAGTTTAGCAGACCATGTTTAGCAGATAGACATTGAGACAGACAAAAATACGTTCGAGCAAAATTTTGAAAAGGTATTTTTCTATGTATAATGTATTAAAATGTATTAAAAAACAAATTATATACGGAAATAATCTTGAAAATATTTTGGAAGATTATAATATGTAATCTTAAAATTATAAGCATTGTAAATTTATATTTTCCGGCCTAATGCAATAACAGAAGTTACCACTGAAAAAAGTAAATTTTTTCACAAAACAATAAAACAAAAACAAAACCAATGAAATATAAATTAAGAACTGAACCAATAGCTTTTAAGTAGTAAGAGTTTTGCAAACGTTTTCATGTTGTGTGCATGTTGTGCAAACATTTTCATGGATACTGTTCCCACGGATAAGCGTCCATGATTGCTTTTAGCATAAGATGCAGCACATTGTTAATTTCTGCGATGTTGTTGAAGCCGCTGGCAACAATCTACATAACTACCGATCAGAGTAGCATAGCATTTTCTGTTCTCGACAAAATATTTCGCATTCTGAGTGCGAATTTTTTAACATTTTGAAATTAACTTAAATAATGTTGACCTGTCCTTGTGCCCGTATGATACTTAATTTTTTTTTACAACTTTTGTCATTGAAAATTAAAACTAGAGCAGTTCAAATAATACGAATACATGGATTCAATTGGTGTGAGTGAGTACGCATATAGTACGAATTGGAGAAAAATTTGTAGGACGGACTGTTTTCTCTGCATTTTTTTTTTGCCATTTCTTTCAAATCGTTCTTCGTTAAGTTTCGATCAAATATTTACTGTGCTGTTAGTAATAAGTTTGACATTTTTAGAGTAAACAAAACTATTTAATATAAATGTATGCTGAATGGGAAGTGATGTGTGTAGCTAATATTAATTTATTTAATGCAGCTGCTCTTCAAAACATGAGATATAAAAAACTAACAACGTTTATCCTTTTCTTACAAAATATGTCTGTCCTGCCTACGCGCCACTTGTTTTCAGATTTTAAAATTGGACAAAAAAAAATTAAGTATCATACGGGCATTAATCGAGAAAAGAACAGAAAAAATGCAAAATTTAATAGAAATAAAATGTGAATGCCTGTTGTGGTTATCAAGGGCTTAAGTCTACTTTAATGAACCTGCTAAACTTCAAGGGGTCGCTTGGGCCACAGGGGGGATAGTGGCCTTTTTTTTTAATACCATTATAATCTACGAAAAAATGCTACCTTGTACGCATGATACAATTATAATTCTACCATGCCTTGTACTAAGTAACTTTCTGAAATTTAAGCGGATTCATTAAACTAGACTTGTTCCTAATCAAGTATCTATCATGCTAAGCAAGTGGTCGGTTGTAAGTTTCGATATTCAATTCGGAGAAGGACACGGAAATCGAAAAGTATGTTCCAACAACTACAAATCTTATGTTCCTGCAACTTCAAAAATGTGGTTGGGTAATTTTTTTTTTTGCCGCAACTAATTGAGTGAGTTCAGCGTGAGTTCAGCGGTTTGAGCCCCATGGCTGCAAATATAGTTTTCTTTCTATAACTAAATTTTACTTTTATTTAAACATTTTTTTTACACGTAAATTTAATATGATTTAAGAAAAAGTAATACTTTTTTTCAATCATTGTGGCTCGAACTCCGACCCCGTCGATGTCGGGTCTACTGCGCACTCAGCTTAACCTGTTGCATCACCGTCAATTGTGTTTTCAGTCGGCTAATATCCGCCTTGTGCTGCTAATTCGTGGAACTCAATCGTGTTGAAGTAAAGATTCAACAGAAGCCCATTTTGCCAGTGTTGCAGAATTTTGTCGACAACAATGAAAACCTTATTTGAGCTGAAATCAGTAAATAAAATCAGAGACAAAAAAAACCTGATTTAATTTAAAATGTTCGTTTATGAGAAAATATTTGTGTCCCGGAAGGTAATGACCGCAAATATATGTGGGTGAATCATTTATCATTATCATTCATTTATCATTTATTTTAGGTTGTTACGACCACCTAAGTAAGTAAGTAAGAATCATTTATCTGAAGATAGTTTGTCCAAACCTTCAAGTTTTTTAAGGAAAAATTTAAAGCACTTCAGAAATATTTTGCAGGCAATGAATGGAGACAGTTTGCTTATTTCTAATGATTACCTAGAGGAATACATTGGACAATCTTCCAACAATGATTGCAATAATAAAGTAAAAAAACAATTTTTCCGAACTAGAATGTTTATTGTATACGAAAATTGAACTGGGAGATAGTAGAAACTCTTATAAAGTAAAAAAGAAATTAAATATTGATATAAATTAATAAATTATTATAACACAGGTTCGTTTTAAAAAGAAAACAAACTAGTATTTCTTTTAAAATAACATAGAAAAGTCTGACATAGCATATAAAAATATGCAGTGAATGTAAACATTAGCGCTAGGTCGTCATGCTCTCTCTCTCTCTCTCTCTCTCTCATGCCTTAAATTCGCACACAATATAACACACACTGCCAAGTGTGACGAATTATGTTAATGCGGCGAATCGTTTTACTCTAATAAATCTTCACTTCACAAATTGTTCCCACAAAATTGTTCGTCACTGATGAAGTTCGCAGTAATCTCGATCGCAATGAAGTTACTTTTCTGGTACTGCGTGACCACTCAAAAGTCTTCGACAACGTCGATCATGAAATTCTTTACACAAAATTTTTTAATATATTTAATTTTTCCGCTTCTGCTACTTGTCTCATGAGCTTGTACCTCACCCAAAGATCCCAAGTATTAAATATTGACTGTGTGACTTCAAAGTTTTTGTGAGTGGCACATGGTGTGCCTCAGCGCTCCATACTAGGGCCACTTTTGTTTTCGCTCTATACTAATCCTAATTTCTTACTACCTATCTAATTTTCTTAACAACTGCAGCTTTCAGATGTATGCAGAGGACGTACACCTTTATGCTAGTTGTCGAAAGAACGATCTGGATTCTTGATCGCTAATTTGAACGAACATTTGAGTAAATAAATGAATGAGTGTCGGATAATAGTTTATGCTTCAATCCTAATAAATCTTAGTGCTTAATCATTGCAAAAAAGCACAATCTTATATCTCCATTACCGGAGGTAATCCTCAATGGTTCACGTATTGAGGTCGTTAACACGACAAAAAATTTTGGCACTACCTTAAATAGCACATTGGATTGGATGAATCATGTCAATATCACACGGTACACGGTTGGACTTAATTTTGGTAAATCCTATACTGTATATATGACGACACCGAAATCGTATTCAAACTTAAGCCCCGCCAAATACTAAAACCAAGTTTTATTCCCGCATGAGTTTAAATTGCAATACCCGATGGGGACTAGAAACTTTATTACAAGTTGTATTCGATTTTAAACCATAGCGTACTAAAAACGAAACTGCTTTTGCTTACACAATTTATTTCTTTTTTTTTTCTTTTATATTATAATTTTGAAACTAACTCCTATTTTAGATTTCGAACTCACGTCTTCATTGAAATTAAAGTAGGAAACGTTGCTTGTGTGCCATGATCAAATAAAAAATGTTTCACAAAAATTGTATTATAAAGCTTTATTAACCGAAAGAGTAATTCTGAATCATAAGACTTTTGAATCTTAACAATCTGAAAATTAAGACGGAAAGTATTGAAATATAATACAGCATTGCTTAAAATGTAATGCATGTTGTATTAAAACTAATATCATGGCTATCTTAATTCAAAATCTATTCCAATTGCACTAGATTTTGAAACCGATCTTATTACTTTTTAGTTATTTTGTATTAAATTTTAAACCGTAGGTACTAAAGTTCAAATTTTATACTAAATTTATGAAATTTAAATACAGCTTTGACTAAAATACTTTCTAGTATTTTGAAAAGTATTCTAATAAAAAAAATTTTTTAAAAATACGTTATTCCAACCATTGGTTTAAAAACTACTCCAAGATTTTTAAACGTGTAGGAAAAATTTATGGCTTGCTCTGCGTTCTGTGCAGCTATGCAGCACTTTACCCCCTTCAATATCATAATGCTACCGGCCAAAACGTATCTCGTTCCCACTTTATTTTAAAGATGTGAAGTTTTTGAATTCTGGGATGTCACAAGTAAACGAAAACTGAATGTTGCATACAACAATATCGCACGTTATGTCTTTGGGTTAATACGAACAGATCATGTAACACAGCATGCAAAACAGATCTTCGGCTTGACCTTTGACAGCCTCTTGAGCTTCTGGGCGTTGATTGCTTTGCACAAAACAATTTTTACAAAGAAACCACCATATTTGTATCAGAAATTACAATTTTTAAGATTTCAACGTGGAAATAACTTAATTATGCCATCTATAAGCGTTTCTGCTTATCGTCCCAACGACAATTTTTCGTCAATTCCATATGTGCCTGGAGCTTGTTACTACCCCACATTCAGCGTACTTGGAATGTAACTTTGTTCAAATCTATCCAGTCAGAATATCTATCTTTCTTGTGTATTATTGTTTCCATCACCTATTTCTTTCTTTTTTTTCTCAATGTTCTCGTAATTTTTTTGCTTTATCTTAATTTTTTATTATTCAACAAATGTATAGCATTTAATTTATCAATAATTGAACTAAATTTGAATTTTTTTTGAATATTTTATATATATGAAATTTTATAATATTGTTAAGGGAGTATTCCTGTTTGTAAGGCTGTTTTTGGACCCTTTTTGAAAAACTTCTCATTTGAAAACGCAAGGAGTTATTTAAATTCTGGTTTTTTTATTCTTTTTTAAATTCTGGTTTTTCATTTAGAATATATTAGATTAAATAAAAATTATTTTTCCTTTGTACGAGGGCTGTTCAAAAAGTTGTCGGCCTTCAAAGTTGGGCGTCGAAAAAAAAGGTGTGCTGCTTGCGGCCCGGATAACTCGGCTTCGGATCATCTGAAATGAAAAAAAGTAAACGGCGTTAGATTCAGTACAGATGTAATTCTAGTCCCTACCTCAATCATAATTTGTGATTATTTTTTACAAAATTGCGGCCATTGAAAAATGAAACACCGATTTTGGGTTTTTTTTGTAAAAAGTTGTTTAAAATTTTGATTGAGGTAGAGATCAGCATTATCATAATTCTGCGTCGATTGCATTTTGTTTCATCAAAATCGGTTCAGAACTACGGTCGCAATCTGGGCCGCAAACTCGAAAAACGTGGTTTCAAGATAAACGCGTTTAAGTTTGAAGTTTTTTTTTGCATAAAAAAAAATTTAAATTATAAATTTGAGCGTACAGTTTAAGAAATTCGTGTAAGTTTAGTGTAAAAAAAATAATAGTAAAAAATCGTTTAAAATTGTGATTGAGGTAGGAATCAGAATGATGACAATTCTGCGTCAATTGCACTTGGTATTCATCAAAATCGGTTTAGTAGAACCGGAGAAAAGTGACTTAGAAGTTCAAAACCGTGATTTTGAAAACACTCAAAGAAAATTTTAGGCAATAAAACAGTTTTTTTTTTTTTGTGAAATACTTATATATGTATATCAATCTGCAATGCCAGCCCCATAAACAACTCCTTCCTCTTCTTTTAAAAATGAGGACTCAGCGGCTCTTTGTGCTCTTCGGGCAGTTCTACTTTCTTTTGACGCAGCCAGAGCTCTGGCTTCAGACCTTTTCAAACGTTCTTCGTTCCGAGACATGGCAAATCATATGTGACTTTACCAATCGGGATGCCCATTAGGTTCATTATTTGAAGTATTAGCAAAAACCTTTCGTTAAATATGACAGATGCAATATAATTGGCAATCCCAATAGTGCGTGTCCTCATCTCTTTCGTGTTGGTTACCACGAAACTGGCGTTTCAAGGGACGAGTTTTTCGATTGCTACCAGTGTTTCTTTTATTTTTATTCTATTACTTTTTCTATTCATTATCTTTAGCACAAACAAAAATTTTTATCAAAACTGTACTTTTCAAACTGTATGCGCGCGCGCGTCCGGTTTATAACTGAATTCAAAGGGAAATTGAAGCTGCTAACATTCGAATACCTAAGCTCTAAAATGTGTATTAATTTATTTTTAAAATGCGTTTAAAATTATGTTTAAAACTAGTTTGTATAGTTATTACCTAATAAAGAACGTGTTGAACGAAATTCGGTGGTTGCTTCAAACCGTTGCATTCAAAATGTAACTAATTTAAGCAAATCGCATTTTGGCATAAACATTGCTGGACAAAAAGGCCATATCTCCTAAAGTATTTCGAATTTCAAAAAACCCTTTAGGGACGATATTCTGAAATAACCAAGCTATGCAAAAAAATATGCAAAAAAACGGAAAAAAATCAAACAAAAATTTTTGCCAACCTGGAATACTCCCTTAATTAAAAACTTATTTAATCGGTATTTACCTATAAGTTAATTCTCGTTAGCACTTAAAGTTATATAAATAAATAAATAAAATTGAACCTTTTTGTCCTCATACAAAGGATCTTTAAAGTAAAATACAAAGAAACTTTTTTTTCTTATCAATAATTGTCATGTGACGCACTTGTCTAAAGTAACAATATCATACATACATTAACTACAAAATCCAGCCAGGTTTTTTTGAAACAGCTAAAATTGCTCATTTCTGAATATCAATACCTCAAATTACAGCAGCTTTTTTGCTACTGAACTTTTTCCAAGACTGACTTTATCGCAGTCTCAAAATTGTTTTGCATATTCTTTTGTTTTTCTATTTGCTCCGTATATTGCTACCATAATAATGAGGTCATCAAATTGAGTTCATGAAACTAATTTTGCTTTATGCTATGTTTTTGCATCATTAAGAGTTGGTAACTTCAAAATCTCAATTTTAATTATGAATATTTAATATTTGCTATTGGCAGCATTGCCTCCTTTTTAACTGCACACGAAATTTGTTTTTTGTAATGCTCTTTCTTAGAGGCAAAAAATGTTTAAAATTCTGCTGTCGAAAGAATGGATAACAATATCGGTTGTCTGGTAATGAAGGCAAAAAAACTGAAATTTATCAAAAGTCATTGTGGTTACCATACAGACATTTGAGATATTTCAATTCAACTGCTTATAGTAAAGTTCTGCCCACTCCTGATTTTTTTGGCATTTTGTACACTTCAATTCATCAATCAATTCATGTTTTGTGTGATAAAAACTTTATGTCTTGGTTTTTAGCCTAAACTGCTAAAAATTCTAGACTTTACCTTAATCATTACCGGCTGCTACTTTATTTTGGATAAAAAGAAAACTTCTACTACACCATCAAAATATTACTTCGAATTACTCGACAAATTCCAAGACACGCACACATACACCACATAGAAAAATTCACAAACAGACACATTCAAACACGTGCCATTTAATGACGCACACGAACAGAATCTTAAGTTTCATGGGCTCTGGAGTAGACAATTTTAAAGTAGCAAAAAATTCTGCGTTGATACTTCAACTCAAGCGCAGTTTACTGTATCAGAAAAATGCTTTAACACAATTGTGCTTTGACGTAACATAGTATAAATTGCTATGACTCCTATGTTAAAGGATTTTAATCAACGCATTTGCATTTTGAATTAAGAAAGGTACATTTTTTCAGTTTGGTAAGTTGGATAGCGCATTGGTAATTGCAGATTGGACTCATTTAAAAAAAAAAAACAGCAAATCAAATCAAAGTCTTGTAGCAATTTGTGTCATATATAGAAGATTATTATTAAAATAAAGAAATACATTGGTTATAATTTCATTAAAAAGAGCTTAATGCAATACTTTGTACTTTAAGTTTTGTTTAAGTTTTGTACTTGCAATTAAATTAATCTTGTACTTTTGAAATTGACTACGGCCGAATTAACAAAGAAGTAAGAACTAGCAAGAAACTATTCAGATAACTGCATTTCTCTTAATAAAAAAAGTGAGTTATGGCAATAACGCAGTTAGGTACTTCAACTCAATAACACAACGCAGCACCCTTGTCTACTCTAGAGTGAAAAACTACATAGAATGACAATGCCGCGCGGAAGTGTGAAGAGTAGAGCAAAGTATAGCGTGTAGCTTGTATAAAGCATGCTGAGAAAGTTGAAATTATTAACGCACGCAGCAGGCTAATGAACGTTGGGTAGAGGGAGGAGCAAGCAAAAGGTGTCATTGCAGTGCGTGCTGGAAGTGTGTTTGCGTGTGCTTTTTATATAACATATATTAGTGTGTCGGGGCTTTAAGTTAATTGAAGCGTTACACACTTGTTTGATATACAAGAAGGATTTATTTTTACTATTTTTATGACTTACCTATTGCCGAAATTCTTGTGTTTTTATTACTTACTTGATTTAGTATATACCAAACGAAGGCAACAACAGCAATAAATAAAACAATATATTACAATATTGACAACATGCTGCTGTTGTTGCTGTTGTTGTCATGTGCAAAACAAAAAAAAAAAAAATAAAAACATCAAACTAAAAGAGTCTTGTTTCCAATCTTGTTTGGCAATTCTAATGAAAACTTTATATATGGCTGCTCTATCTACCTTTCGTTACTTTCGTGTTAACCAAGAAAACTTTTAATGCTTTTTTGTTACTGTATTCCATATTGTACACACTCACCTTTGGGAGCTCTGAAATGTGGCAATAGTGAAAGTATTTTTACTCCAAAAACACATCAACTTGACGCACTTCTTTTCTAGGACTAAGAGCAAAATTTATGAAGTCCTGCGAGATTGGAATGTTATAAAGTTACCTTGACTCCGTTGTTATAGCGCTGAGTTGAGGTAATCTGCAACTACTGCAAAATATTCCCAAAGAAATGTTTATGCTTGTTCAAAGTTTTGACAAATTTTAATGTAAGTTAAAACAGAATTTAAGCTATGTCGTGTTGTAGAACTTTTGCACAAACATAGGAAAATCTTTTTTATTTATTTTTAAGTTTTGCATAAGACTTCGAAGTAAATTAAAAAAAAAAAAAACAATCGTGCTTAGCACTATTTTTTATAGTTAAACATATATAGAAACCAAAAAAATCAATATGTTTTTATGAATATAATTCTAAATTGCACATAAGGCCATTGACTGTATGGGTACAATATTTATCCTCAAGGAATCATTCGCAAAAGCATCACTACTTCTTTAAAATTTTCTCCCAATCATATAATATAAAGGGGTTTTTTAAACCAGTAATGACTTCAGGTAGTTATATGGCAGCTATAAAAAGTCAGTGATTGCATACATTTTTATAATTGAAGACATGAATGAATAAAGGTAATAAGTTTCAATTATCTAGTTTCGAGAAAATCGAGTTTAAAGTTTCATATTTGTACTGAAATCTATATTTAATCAAACTTTGCAAAGTAGTTAATTTCTAAAGTAGCCACAAACATGGTTGTTTTAAGTTTTAAAATTATTTTTATGAACATAAGACCTTCATCCACGCATAGAACACAAAAAATTCGGAAATGCGACATATCACCTTCATTCATTCATGCCTTCAATTATGTTACGTATTGCATGTAAAATAAAAGAAAATAATTTTATTTTTTTTTACTGAATTCATTCCCAATTCTAAAAATTGTTTATGATTATGTAACATAAATTTGTCTGGCTGAGCTCTAGGGTGGAGGAGGCAACTGACTCATCCCTCTCCTCCCCTCCTGTGGACGCCCATGCTGAACACTACACATCCCCAGCCAACGCCGGGTAGTCCAGCTACTTTTATTGGAAATATTAATCGGAAAATAATATTGTGGGATTTGTGGCGGCCGTGGCGCAGTGGGTAGAGTGTGTGTCCCATACGCCAGTGAACCTTGCTTCGAGTCCCACCTGACACAGAAAGTTTTTTAAATTGAATTAATTTTTCTGTTCGACCGTCACCTCTATGCCGACAATGGCAAACCTCAGAGAGTAAAAGCTGCCATGAAAAGCTTCTTGAGAACATAATCCGTTCGGAGTCGGCATAAAACATGTAGCTACAGTTCTCGATCCGATTTGTGTTCAAACATTTCACAACACACACAACACAAGTGATCATAAGAAGCTCCCCAGGCCTAGAAATATTATTTTGGGTATCAAAAAACACGTTTTGCAAAAAATTATGGTAATCGTATAACAGGAAGAGGTGCCGCATTCGTCCTTTATTTGCCGATATATGTGAAGTCATCATATACAGTACTTTATATATAGAAAAACGACGTGGGCTTCTATTTTTACGTGGTTCTTAATGTTTATATGTGCACTGAACCTCGATTTAGGTGCAAAATATTCATTTGTTCTTTTTTTTACGATAATAAGTTATTTTTTACGGAAACACATCCAAACTATCTAAATGAAGTTAAAACACAAAGTAACCATTTTCATATAAAATTATTTATATAGGCTTGATGTACAATAAAATTGTTTAAATTAAAAAAAAATAATTGTTTCAATTAAAAAAAGTAAAGATATTTCTTTTTATTTAAAAGTGTGGAAATTCTTTTTTAGCATCAGGATATTCTTTCCGACAATCTGCTACTATGTATAGTATCAATTCTCTTCTCTTCTTCGTTTCGTGACAAAATACTATTAAAATCTTCCATTAGTTTAACTTCACGTTCTGCTGTGTCATTAACAACTCTCAATTTGCTTACTGTAGGTAGTCCAACAATATAAGATGAATTTTTATATCATACTTTGGAGTCTGCCCCTTGAAATGATCTGTCTATCCGTTGAAATAGAAAATCTTTTAAGAAAAGTTATAGTTTTTTGCGAAATAAAGTGCCCAATGTTCTGGTCTACATACTGCCAAATATTATTGGACTTTTAAACTCTGCTAGATCAGAATTCTGATCTGTATTGAGTACAACATTTCTCTATATGAGCTAAGATCCGACAGCAGTAAGCTAACCTCCAACAGATCTTCACTTTTCACGCTTTTAAGGTCTTCAAGTCTTTCTAAAATACTAAACACCTTAAGCCTTTCTTGTGTAATCTCTTTGTCTTCCTTATCAAATTCAGACAATTAACTATGATTATCTACAAATTTCTCACTCAATGCTTTATTTAACCTAGTGAGGTCGATATTGTTGTCCGGTGTGTTATCTAATAGTAGATCTACTCTCGCCCTACGCGCATTTAAAATCGATATTGTTGTCCGGTGTGTTATCTAATAGTAGATCTACTCTCGCCCTACGCGCATTTAAAATGTCGTCGTAGTCATTTAACTTTATGCTGCCATCATCATCTTGCTGCAATTTATAATAATCAAGGCCTTTGAAATTTTTATTAGTCTTCATCTTCAATTCTCTTCTCCTTTTGCATTTGGTTTCCTCATTGATTCCGGTAATTTATTTTTGACCGGTTGATCAAGCTTGTCTTTTTCTGGTTCTCTCTTGCGTCCTTTGGTGTAATCATGAAGCTTATTCAAGAAATCTTGCCTATGCGATTTTGCTTTACAGAGCAGATTACCTTGGTAACTTTTTCTCCTGTACGGTGGCTAACTCCTCCTAGAATCAAGGCCATGCTCCAAAGTAAATTTCATAGCATTTTCTATTGTATAGCCCAAATGTGATTCTACATACCCTAAAAACGAATGCAATCATTTGTTGAAATCATTGATTGTGATTTGAAATTTCAAGTCCCAGTTAATGATTTCAAAAAATGAATGCATTCATTTTGAATATAAATCACATTATTTAAAATCACAAATGATTGCATTCTTTTACAGCTCTGGTGTGAACGGTAAAAATAAGTTAGATTTCTTGCAGTTTACGATTTCGTAACGAAATCGGATTCCGAAATTGAAAAGATTGCGAAATGTTTGTTACAATTGAGTTAAGAATATTTAGAAAGTTTTCTGATTTCGAAATTCGATTTCGTTGCGTAATCATAACGAAAATCGTGTGAAGGAGTTGACACGACTTTGTAACGAAATATCGAAACAATTTCGTACCGAGTCTTAACGAAAATGTTACAAAAAAAATACGATTTCGCTTAGACAGTTCGAAAAAAAGGAAATTTTACTCTGTTAGCATTCTTATATGTGGTACAAACAGTCGCATAACGTAATTTCATATGAATTCGTATAAAAAGTGAAACTGTTCCGATATTTGCGTAACGAAATTGTAACGATTTCTTTAAGACAGCTCGAAATAGTTACGAATTAGACGGAATTTGGACATAGTCGTCAACTATGGTTTGATGGGTAGATATGGCATAAGAAATGTCAAACTAATTTTTTTCAATTTACAAAATTATATTCGTTCTAGGCATAATTTCATATATATGGTTTATTTTACAGGATATCAGGGACTTTTTGAGCATTGAAACCGATTTTTTAATATACAAACTCCTTGGAGATGAACTCCAATATAATGATTATGACTCTTATAAGCAAATAATCTTTCACTTGGCCAAAAAAATTTTTCAATAATTAAGTGATGTTTCCAAGAAAATTACCATCATTATCACATTTTATCTAAAATAAAAAATCATATTTTGAATTTAAAGTCCCATTTGTGTTATTTCTTTATACTTTCTGGACCCTAAGGAGGGGTTTGAACACCTAAAACTCCCCCCTTGTCTACGGGCCTGTACCGAGGGTATAGTTTATGGAACGGACGACCATCACCTATGTGTACCCTTCATCAGCGGAGCCGTCTATGCATTGCAAAGTAAAAACACACGGTCATCCGGCAGAGCAAACACGAACTGAAAGCCGTTCCACAAACATAAATCACACCCAATGCCTTGCTACTGAAAACATTACGACTTCTACATGAAGCCGCACTGCTCCCAATAGCAGTACCAGTTTAACTACCAGAAGTGACGTACCTTCATTGCCATCTACTGGTGAAGACGAGACCTACCCAATCTCTTGCATACTAAGCAGGCATGCCAGCCCGGTCGTACCACTGCGCGACCCCGCTGGTCAATCTAGACCTGTGTAGCATTCACACAACCACAACCAGTACGAGACTCCCCGAAGGGCCAGCCCACGACAGTCATCTGGGCAACTCGATCCCATCAAATTAGGATCCACAACATCCCCGCAAAATGACCAAGAACACACAAAGGCAATTATGAAAAAGTGCATTCTTATTCATGACTGTGCTCAATGAGCACTTAAAGGGCTAGGCTAACAACTTTCAGCTGCCGACACAACTGGAAGCTATTACACATGACTGGTACCTACTGGCCGTTCGGATTTCATTATCCACACATAGAGTATTGGCCAATGTTCTCAGGGACTGCCGTGCTCAGTATGAGAACCCTTAGTTTACACAACCATTTCAACACTTCCCTCAGTGACTGCCGTGCCAGTTTGAGGGTGCAGGTAAAACACTTGACAAGCAAACCACTTTGGAAAGCCGAAGTGTTGACACTATTAAGCACGCATGCTGAACACTTCACATCTGTTTCAAAACGCCCGAATTAAGGTCTCAGTGCGGTGGATAGATAGGGTCTACCCCATTTGACAGGTAAAGACTGTCCCCGTACTAATAATTTTTAAGGTCAATTGATATACCTTCGCAGGCTTGTTTCATATCGATATGCCGAATATGACCTGCTACCAAGATGGGCGCCACCCCGAGCTCTTGGTTGGCCCTATCAGTTTTTACGTTTGCAGGACGTATCCTACAAACAACCCCCCTCCTTAACCTGGCTTGGGACAGGCAGGCGCAACTAAGTTGCTAACCTGGCGGAGTTTAATAAAGACACAAATATATTTTATCCTATATCTCTCATTTTTAGCTAATATGAAATCGTTTCGAAATAAGAAAATTTTTAAACATCAAATAGACTTAGGCCTTCCATCGGGCATAATGGTAAGCTCCCAGCTTTCGTAAAGAGAACTGTGAAGACGCCACGCCTGAGAAGCCTGTCGATAATTGAAGAAGTTCTCTGCAGTCGTTAGGTGGTTGTTGCACTTGTAGGCTTTCTGATGCAATTTTTTTTTTTAATCCTTTTCTCCAGGTTTGAAATTATTTTTATTAACTTTATTCCAAGATTCTTTAAATATGTTGAACATTTGAATACCGGGCCAAGAAGACTTAGGTGCTTCGTCTTCGAAAATGCTTTTTAAAATTTGTTCGAAAGTTACGCATACACCTTGCAGTCGTCCCAAATTGGATGCAGTTGTATTGCAGAATAATGCTTTTAGTTTATCAGAGAGCTCTTATTCCATGATTAGGCCATAAACAGCCAAAGCTTGATGTTTTACTGAGCCAGCTGCAATTGCCGGGACTCCAAGTAACTGCTCAGTGCGATTGGAGAAAAAAACTACAGGAAGTCTATCGTTATGTTCTTGTTTATTCTTATAAAACTTTCACTTTTCGAACATTAGCTGTTTTTTGTTTACAATGCAAAGTTGTGCTATGTTAAAAAAGGGAATCTTGAAAGCCCATTTGGGCAAAAATTGTGGTAAAAATTAGATGATTTTTAGCATGTTAAAAAATTTCATGGTTAAATTTAAATTTTTCTCGCATAAACACATTAAGAACACGTAAAAATAAAAAAATGTGGTCGTCCTTCTTTTTATAAATTACAATAATTCTGATTCCATATATATCGGCAAAAAAAGACGAATCCTCTTCCTCTTATCCGGTTACACTAATTTTTTGCAAAACGTGTTTTTATACCCAAATAAACATTTCTAGGCCCGGGAATGCTCCATGGCATCAACTTGAAAAATAAGGTGCATCCTATTGGATATTAATCGCACTATATTACATTCATAAACCACACCTTAGATGCGACATCAGATCCGAGTAGTGCCAGTATATAAGCTTCTGTAAAGTAAATGTGACAAATTTGTTTTAATTTTGGTGAAAAACCGCCAAGAAATTTTTGATGAAATTATTAATTCGGAGGGTATAAACTATTATTTAAGAAAATCAGTCTATTAATTTTAAAACCATAAAAAACAAAAAAAAAAAAATTAATAAAGAAACTTTAACGTACTCAAGCAATGCAATTCTTACTCTTGTTGTTGCCGAATTTTGCAGGTCAAGCACTCTATTGCGAAATCCAAAACAAAAAAAAAAAATGAACGGAAATAAACTCCAAAAGTATAACTTAACTATTTTCAGATTATTTGTGAAGTAGAAGGTGAAGTAGAATAAAGAACAAAAATGTGATAAATCAAAGCCACAGCGTGTGAGAAAAAGCAATAAAGAAAATTTTTTGCTTTTAGCAGAAGTCAAAAGTTTTGCTTTGAAAAAAAGAACAAAACAAAAACGCATTGAAATCAAACTCAACGCATGGCACTATTAAATCTGATTTTATTGAGAGCTACAATAAAAACGACAACAACAACAACAACAGTTTAAGAAGCAACTAGAACATTGAAAAAGCTATATAACAGCTATGATCATAAAACGCAAGCTTTGAGTAGCTAAATTCTTTGGTTTTATCGAAAAAGCTTGGTTAAGCGCTTCCAAAAGCACTTCACTACCATTGTTTATTGGCTTAAAGCTCTGAGAAGATTAAATTAGGAGCAACAATCGATGCAGAGCTGTTTTTTTTTTCTTTTTTGTTTTAAAGTTAAAAAATAATTGCCGAAATGGACACTGAAAAATCGCACATAATCCAGGCACAGAACAAAAGCAGAAATACGAACAGGATACTGCTATGTGTGCATGTATGAGTGAGAGCAAAATTGAATGCAATGTAAGCGGAGCAAAAGTTTTTAAAAGCTATGCTGCTTAAATGGGCGATTTAAATTAATTAATTGATTTAATTAAACTGCTCAAATCAATTAAAAGGCAAGGAAAATCAGAGCAAGGACGAAGCTGAATGGAAAAAAGGTACATATATATTTTGTTTGTTGTTGTTGTAGCTTCAGTGCACAGCACAGCACAGCACACATTGGCCCTTTACTTTTAGTGTTGAAAATTTTTGGAATTTTTGTCCAAAATTATTGCCGAAAGTAATTCGCACTCCTGCTCAAAGGATCAGATTTGCAGTCCATTTCCTTTAAATTTAATTGGAGAAGTTTTCAGTCGCATAAAGATTGATCCTTTTTATGGGACATAACTTTTAATTGAATCCCAGCGAATACCAGAGATTATGTGATATTCCCAAACATGAACTTGTCATGCTTTTAAGCTTTATATGCTCTTTATTTTTACTTAAAGCAAATACAATTTCAGCATTTTTATTACTTCCTTTTACTGGTAGTTCATATGTGTTTGATGCACGCACAAAAGAACTCACGCACATTTTTACGCCCGCACGCACGCACGCATGAACGTTTTACGAGCCGCGTTATGCATAAATTCACATATACACACGCGAACACACACACACCTATGCAAAAAGTAACGCTGACACGCAGACATTTGCTTAACCCTTTTAAACATCCGGCCTGTCATAAACACCTTGCTGTCAGAATACGCCAAACGAATACAACAACGAGTGCAACAACAAAAACAAGACGTGACAGCGTAAAGTTTGCACAACTTTACATTTTGCTTAAAATATCTGCATTTTGCTTTAGCTCCCGCGCTTTGCATGCTATCTCTTTCTTGAGCTTAAGCTTGTTGCATGCGCTTCCGTATCCGGTTGTAGCCGGTTACTGCTGCACAGTCAGTTGCTATGCCAGAATTCTTTTTGGTGCAAAGTTGCAAATAAAGTTTACGCAAAAGCCAAATATAACAAATACAGCTGAGCACAAAAACAGCAACCAGCACTGGCTGGTAAAAACTTTGATTGCCCAACACATTTGCACATTTTGTGCTGTTCCATGTTTTTTTTTTTTTTTTGCTTGTTAGATTTTGTTTTGTTTTCGTTGTGTTGGTATTATCAAATAGGTAGTAGAAGTATTTTTTGTTTTTGTTTTTGTTGTTACTGTTATTAGTATTTGCATTTGTTGTAGCCTGTTTTAATGCATTTTACTGGCTTTCATTTGCATTGACTTTGGCATTGTGAACATGGTCTAATTTGCACCATGCTATGTTATCCTCGAGCTTAATTTGCATGCTTTTGTATGCGCAAGTAACAGTGTGTGTGTATATGCTTTTGTAGTCGCATGGGCGAGTATGATTTTGTATTGGAGGTGTATTATTTCTTTGTCTTTATTTGTTTTTATGTTTTAGTTTCACAGAAACAGAGAGCTTTAAATTTTTCTAAATTTAAATTTTCAACTTCGTCTCCTTCTTTTTAATTGTCCTTTTACAGTAACAGCTTAATATTAGATTATTCCTTGCATACGTTTTATATTTTCTGACTATTCAATTAAATAAAGTTACTCATACGCCATGTACAGCAGTGCTGTAAAACCTGAACCGTGCTTTGAGAATAAGATGAGGAGAACAATTACAGCAACAATCCAAAAGTTAGAGTACCAAAGTATTTTAAGCAATAGAAAGGTAGTTGAAATCAGCATTTAATTAGCATGCTTTAAAAATTGCAAAAAGTTTTCCACTTTGTTAGCCGCAAATCAATGACAACAAAAAATTAATTTATGCAATAGTAGCTTTTTTATATATATATAGTTATCATATTGTGACTGCATCAACAAACATTATTTTGTTTTCAATGACAAAGTCGAAAAAAAACATTATTTTTTGCTGTTTTTCATGACTTCACACCTTTAAAAAAAAGAAAATTTTAAAAATTTTAATGTTGTATAAATCATGTTAGCTATAATATAAATAACCAATATAGAGAAATAACTAACACAATAACTATTGTTTTTGCTAAAACAAAGTAAGAATTAAAATAAATACAAAATAATATATGATCACATGTTGAATTTCAATGCTTTGTTAAATCTGGCAGCCTGGAATTAAAAACATGTGCATTTGTCTAGAAAACAGCACTGATATTAAAATCAAAATGTATGCATGAAAAAATAGCTATTATTTTAAAATTTTATTTTTAATGTATTCAAATTTTGTTCGTAATTAATTTTTTATCGCTATTGTTGGATTATTTTAACAATTTTCTCGAAAATAATTGTGCGTTGTGGAGTTCGAGTGATAATTTTTGTTTTAACAATTAAAGAAAATTGTTAAAAAATAGTAACATAAAATAATATTTTCAGTTGCTTAAAATTTATTTTTTTTTAAGCTAGACTATAAAAGTTTTAGTGTAATACCAACAGTGTCATATACCTACAGTTAAGTGAAGGCAAATAAACTGATTTCGAGATCACAGACTGTCATTGCAAGAACAACTAGGCGTATACGTAACTTAACTGATCTGCATGACTGGTGTTGCTGCAGCCTAACACTACGTTCACACTGACAGCTAAATGCGCATTTAACGAAATGCGCATTAGCAATTTAGAATGTATGGCCGTATGCTCTTTGAAGGAGTAAAAGAGCCAAATATATATTTTGCATTTTGTAAATGCGCATTAAGCTCTCAGTGTGAACGTAGTATAATTCAGGGAAATGCCAAGGGGCCTGAATAGGCACCTATTCTATAAAATATGTCATTAAATGTATTTTTATGAAAGAGATAATCTTGCAATGGTAGATAGTTTAGATAGAAGGTAAAAAAATATTTGGTATGAAACTACACAGATAATAAAAGGATTGATTTATTATCTAAACTAGTTTAGGTAATTTGAAATTTTCTATTTCACCTAATCTTTTCGGCAACTTTTCTACTTACACGGTTAATAAAACAATCTTGCATTAGGTTGTTCACCTAAGTAAAAATTGTAAATTCTTCTAAAATTTTGTTTATTAAATACCTAATTTTTTTATTCCTTTCACCTAATGCAAGTTGTTCATTTGTTTTCGAAAGCTTAAGGTTTAATGTCAAATGTCAGCCTGATTTGCGCTCTCGTTAAATTCGGCCGTCTTTAAATCGCTTTTTGATCATGTCGCTTGGATAGCGCTGCCTAGTTTGCAACAAATCTGTAACTAAAGATAGTGTTTTAAATTGTAATATCTGCAAATGTTTATTTCAAAAATCTTGTGAAAATATAAATAACAATAATATTATAAACATTTTAAGTACTAATTAAAACATAGTGTTTGAACATGTCTGAACTCTCTTTATTTGTGTGTTACGGTGGCTCAATAAGTGACCGAGTGAAAGAAATAATAAGTTCATTAAATTTTGGTTGTGCAAAAAATGACAATAAGACTGTTGTAGCGTCTAATAAAAAACGCAATCGTGCAGCTTCATACATTCTACTAGATTAAAATTCTAAGAGTTCTTCAAATTTAGCTCCATCTTTCATAATGAAAATCATTTATTGATGAAGTTTTTGCCAATGGTCCAGTTATGTTTGCATAACGCGTAACGTAATGCTTAATTTCATTTTGAACTCTACGTCAATCTTTCTTTCGTTTTGAGTGTATACGAATCACTGTCAATCCGAGTGCCATGAAAATATTGGAGTTTGAATATAAAAATAATTATGACACAATCACGTGAATATCACAGAGCCGCTGGTGCATGCAAATTGGAAAGGCTACTGCAATAGTGCACGGCTACAGCTTACGTCTGCTCCACTGTCAAATACACTGCCGTCAGTATAACAGGTAAACATTCCGCCGGTTTTTTGCTCCATTTCCTTAATTTTTCCACCATTAACAAATTTTTTACTTTCTGTCAACTGCTCTGTTTGTTGCTGATTTAAAAGTTTAATAAGTAGATGTACGTCTGCATAATCAACACGTGATTTGCTACGTGCAATCTGTGATTTGCTGCGGCCACGTTGCGTAGCGTTACACGAACATAATTGGACCATAAGTCCAGCCCTAGTTCTGACGCAGTCGTTGTGCTGCCTGTCTTAGACACTAGTTCGATTTCTAAGCCTGGTGCTGATGCTGTTGTTGTTGCTGCTAAAACCGGTTTTAATGGTGCTGCTGAAACTCATGTTCTGTTTTTGCTTATATTTTTCAATTCAAGTACTTAGGTGTAGTTTTTGATCGTAAATTTACTCTTATATTTCTTATCTGGACTATATTGTTCCAAAAGCGCATGCCATAGTAATGCTTTCTGGATCCATACACTTTGAAAGCTCTGAAGCAAGATTTCCAACAAGTTAACGATAATAATAGTTGTCGTTATCGGTCATTGTGCATTTATAGTTTCATTACAGTTTTCGCTAGTTAACTACACTCAAAGAAATTATTTTTTCACATTGACACATTTTTAGGTTAAGTTGATAAATTTTTTTCCAGCATAGAGTCAAAAAAAGCTTTTGTCAATTTGATTGAAGGTAAGAGGTTGCAATCATATTAACAAAATTTTGTTTTGCATGAAAGATTAAATGTGGCATTTTTTAATTTCTATTTTGTTTGTAGCAATTCTTCAAAAAATTAATTTTTAAGAATTACATATGTGAGCTTTATGCCAAGTAATTCCATGAAGCAACACGTTGCCATAACAACAATGTTTTTTACAGAATAACCACCAGCAGATTACACAGCTGTTTTGTTAGTCGCTACACCAACTCAACAGTAATCTTCTGTGGCTCATGCAGTCTATTAACTTAGAAAATCTTATAAGCACACCTTCTGCTAAAACCAAAGCAGAATTGCAGTTGTGTGCTTTCCAATTTAAAAAGCAATATTTTTCTACTTCTTAGTACAAAGCAAAGGTTAAAAAAATTGACTACATTAATTCTGCAAAGACTTGTTGTTGTGCTCTTTGTTTACTTCTTTTCACGATTCCATTCTTTGGCACCAACAATTCGTTGGCATAAGCCATAGAAGGCGTGAGAAGATTTTTTTAAAATTTTTGATTTTGTTTTGTTTATTTGATAAACGGAAATTTTGATTTGATAAAAGCCTTTATCAAGAATGCCGCGTTTGCATTGTACATTTGATAAATGAATTTGTAAATATGAAAAAAGAATATTTCAACCTGAAAAAATGGTTTTTCGAATAGAAAAATGCTTTTCTGTTAAAAATATATATTATTTATCAATCATACAAAAATGTTTTGCTGTTTTGATAAAATATTTTATTATTTCAAGCAATTTTACAAAAAATACCAAAACGAAATTTTATAATGTATCACTAGAAGAATATAATTTTTACATTAGTTCCACTCCTTAACTCCATACTCTCACTATATTGTTATTGAAATAAATTTTTTGTTTCACAAATTAAATAAAACGTACACAACTCACAAAATCGCTTTCTATAATTTCTGCGAACAACAAATAACGCTACCAAAATGCCAGACCTCTATTATTGTTGTAATGATGAATGTTCTTTCAATTGGTAGTTCATTTCATCATTCATCACGAAATTGAAATTTTTTCCGCGTGACTCAAGCGATTATCAATTTTATAAATAATTTCTTCAGCAAGTCTATTTATCAAACTAATGAAGTAAATTTGTTAATACTATTTATAAAATTTGATTGACGATTTTGTTATCGTGAATAAGTTTATATCAAGTTGAGAAAAGCATTTTGCAAATAAATAAAACACATTTCTTCAAATCAACGCACTCAATTTATTAACATTTTATTATGTTTTCAATCAAATGGATAAAATTTCTTTCGAATTGATAAAAATATGAAGCATTTATGATAAAATTTAATCGATTGCACAATTTGGTTTTGTTAAGAAATATCAAATTTTACCAAGAATTTTTCGTTGAGTGTACAGCGAAAATCGTCGTTAAGGCTTTTGGAAATCCAGCAACTGTTTAACTCTCTTCTACGATCTAGGCTGGAAATATGCAGCTCTTATTTGGAACCCATTTTATGAGGCTCATAATGTCCCGCTTGAAAATAATACCAGATGCCTCTGAATATGATTAAAATATTTGGAGAGTAGAATAAGTATTTTGGCCACTGTTGCTAGATTGATGTAGATTTCCCTTAATCAAGTAATTTTTTTTTTTTTGCAGATGGAAATAGGTAATAAATTTGACCAAAAATGGTAAATTTTGCCAAAATAGTTATTTTTTTATTGCTTGTAAATTTTTTAAATTATTGGGAACTCACTACCTCTCTAAGCAAAATTTATTTGCGAGTAGCCTGGTCTCAGCATTTTGTGCATTATTTTCATTTTTGAGTTGCGGCGAATTTGAACCTAAACACTAAGAAATTTGCTGAAATATTATACACCAGGAATAAGAAGTAAGCAAATGTATTGAAATTGCATTGAAACTTTCTTTTCAGAATTGTCAAAAAGGTTATCCGACCATAAAATGCTTTAAAAATACTGATTTTGACTTTGCTTTTTGTTTTTGATATCATTAATGGTTTTGTTGATTGCGCTATTGAAAATGGTTGGCTTCAATGCTCCTGCAAGAACACTCAGAGATTATAATACTTGGAAATGTCTCGGTCTATTTATGCAGTGAACAAACCTACACATCGAGCTTTGCTATTATTTAATTCCATAAATTTTTAATATAACTTAGATTTTCTGTTCTCAAAATCAATTTAAATATGTCTTAAATTATATTTTTTGAATAAATTCTTATTATGTATGAAGTCTATTTTGAACCATTTTGGAAGTATTACAGAATGCATATTCTATATAAAACAACATCAAATTAAATAAATAATAAATATAAATTTTTTAGTTTTAACTTAGTTTACAAATAAACTCTAAAATAGTTTGTTGTATACACCTAATATTTATTTTTATTCTGTTAATTTGTAAGGAATTGTTGTCCAAAGATTAAAATAAATAAATGAATTGAAATATAGATAAAATTATAATTCTGTTTTACAAATTTAAGATGAACGTAAGCTGAAGATCTGAATACATTTTATTTTGAACTCTCGTTTTTGTTAAGTGTTGTTTGCTTCGGTTTAGCCAAAGAAGAGTTCATCTTTAGTCGAAGATTTTGGACGTTTATTTATAGGAAAAAATAGCTAATATATTTCAACAAAGTTAATCTACGTTTTGCATAATCAACACTCGATTTGTTACTCGCTATTTGCTACGTGCTAAGGTAACTTACGTTACGCAAACATAATTACGCCATTAGATGCGCAGTACATTGGATGGACAATGGATGGGGTAATATCTTTTCATTATTGACAATGATTTAAATTCACAAATATTATGGATAGACTGCACAGAGAAAATGCCTATTCTAGCTTCAGCAAAGCCAAATATAACCCTTTCTTAAGGAGGGAGTAAAGGTTTCAGCGTAAAAAAGTCACTTGTTTTGCGTTTTTTTTTTTAATATTTTATTTGTTACTTTGCGAATAATTAAATTTATATTGATGATATTATAAGATAACATAAGAATTTCGATTGGTTTATGTATCTAGATAATTGGATTATTTGACTACATAAATATGGTTTCCTTACCCACTTTAAAGTGGAAAAATTATATAAGGAATCGGACAAATTTTCTAAAATAAGTAGTTGGTTTACCTTCTATGAAGTTGGTAAACTATCAAAATAAATAGTTGATTTTTCTAAAATATGTAGGTGCCGTTTCCACTCTTAAGTGGGAATGCAATTCAAATAATTTGATAGTTTTTCTACACTTAGTAGGTGGCTGACTTACTCTGAAGTAGACAGAATTATTAAATTAGGCAATTTTCTAATTAATTACTTGTCTTATCTATTTCATGGCTGAAAGTACACCTAAATATTTAGGTGCTTTATTTACTCTCGCAGTTAGACTACCTAATACAATGACAATACATTAACATTTAGAAATTTGTAGCGCACCTAAACAAATTCGTTGACTGAAAATCACCGGCTTACTTTAGCTCAATTTTATACATTTTTAGGTAAAAGTTCTATGTAACGAGGGAGATTTGTCTCCCCTACCTAATCAGCAAATGTCTTTAATCTTTACTTTCTGGTAATAATACTTACTAACCTATTCAATACCATTATTAATGCAAAAGAAAATTAAGGTCATCACGTCGTCATGGTTCAATATCAGCAAAGAGCTGAAACCAAGACGGACTGTAAAAATAGAAGAACAACATTTAGATCAAGACAAAACCTTATAATAGACGAACTCTATCTGCTTTATGCATAATACCATACTTTCAAAGTAATTTGCTCAAAACATTGATGAAATCCACAGAACATAAACAGTTTAGTGGATTACAGCTATAATCACGCAAAACTACTGATACTTTGTTATAGCGGCCAACGAAACAGCTGTCTAGTCTGCTGTGTGATTAAAACTCTATACAGAGTGTTCTTGTTGTTGTTGTTGGTTGTTTTCTTCAAAAAAGCCACATAGACCCAAGGTTCATTTATGCACCCTTATTTTAAAATGAGCGCAAGAGAACGTAGTCGTTTGAGCAAACAATTCACACGGTTTCTTGAATATGATAATGTTTAGTACTAAATTGAATCGTTACATTTTTTTAATACTTTTAATACTTATTTTTTTTTGTGAGTTTTTCTTTGTGAATTGACTGCGACATTGCTTATATAAAATCGGTAGCTGATTTCAGAAATCATCTTCATTTTTTTGTTTCTTATTTAATTTTTGATTCAAAATACGGTTCCTCTTAATTACACATATCTCGCGAAGCAATAATCCTTTTGAAACACGCAAAGTATCAGGTTAAAAGTAATGGATTTACCATAAATGATAGTATAGGATATATAGTATTAGTATAGTATAGTATTTTTCGATTGACTGCCAAGTTTTGGCCGAATCAATTGAATTGTATAGGAAATTCCTTTTTTCTTCAAAAAAAAAAAATATATAAAAAGAACATTTCATAACGAATATATGTGAGATATCACAAAATCCCTTTTCGACCCTAACGTTGCCTGTGATCAATTTCGTTTGTTCCATTTGGGCTCCAAGAACTTACACCCGAAAAAAAAATGGTAAAAATGCCCAAAATTTTTCATACAAAATCGGACATTAATTCCTAAAAAAAAAAATGACCGAAATTTCGGACGGTTATGCCACATTTTCGGGTGGAGCCAAGAATTTCGGGTCTTTTTTCCAAATATTTGAAAAACAAGAAAGGCCAGAAAAATAAGCTTGGTGCTTAGATCCGAAATTTTGTTTTCAATGTTCTAATTTGGCAAAAATGCTCGAATTTTTGTTTCTTCGCAAAATTAAAATTTCAAACTCGTTATGACAAAATAGTTTCCCATATTCGGAAGTTAAAAAAAAAAACAATATTCCGAAACAAGACACATCATTTTATTATAAAAAACCACCATTTAGACCTTATCCGGACATAATATCAATGGACCCTTGTTCATGGAATAACACCAAAAACAAATAGAATGAAGAAAAGTTTTCAGGAGAACATTAATTTACTACTCAAATCTGTTCTGTTGTATTTTAATAATGTTAAATTGAATCTGGATCGCAGAATTTACGCCCCAAAAATTTGGAAATTAATCTCGAAAAACTGCTGAAAATTTCGGGCATCATTTTCTTATTCTTTCTGGCTTTTTTTCCTAACTATTCGGGAGTACTTTTCTTATTTCGAACTCAATTAAAAAAAAAAAAAACTAAACTTTTTGATATTTATTTTGTTATTTATTAATTTTTTAGCACACACACAATTTTATGAAAATTAAACTTCAAATGCAATTTCAAGCAGCTCCCACTTATTTTTATTTATTATAAACTAAGTAAAAAAAACTTCGAAAAATACACATCGAAACTCTGAAACATACTTTTTTTTCGAGCATCACAAGACCCTACTTGAAAAATGTCAAGAGATTTTTGTTTACATAAAATAAGGTAACGTCAAAAAATGTGGACAACTTTATGTAAATGAACCTTGACATAGACCTAGAGCTCGAAAAAATATGTCATAATTATTGAAAAATTACACTGTGTGGCAAAATCGAGCAAAAAATAATAAGCACACCTTTTATTTGTGCAAAAACTTTATACAAATTCTTAAAGAAGAATATGTTGAGAGTCCGCCGCACCTGTGGTGCGTTCATGTGCGTTCATGGTGCTAAACTCTACCGATAGAAAACAAGTGCTTATGTATATCATGAAACTCAGTAATTGAGATATTTCTGTTGGATTGACAATTTGACATTGGTGATTGAGAATTATATTCTTATTTGAGAAAAATCTGTGCCAATCAAGCAAAGAAACAAATAAATTTTTAATCTCAATTGCATCTTTATTAATATGTAAGGTAAATAGTGCTTTAAATACTTTAATTTGAAAATTGTTTGTAATGACTGTTTATTTGCGTGAATTTTAGCATCGAAAACTTGGCAAATTTTCGTTTTTTGTATTGAAATGCTTGATCGCGCTTACAGTCGCTTAGTTGATTCTGTCCAGCAGGGTTTGCTATATGCAGTGTGCTGCGCACTAAACAGCAAATACATATGAAAAGTCTAAGCAGAAAGCCCCGAACACGACATGCTAGCAAATGCTATGAGGCAAATAAAATGCACGTTCACATGTGTAGTGTTAAGTTGAGGACAATTTGTTATAGCGAACGAGCATGGAGAGGAAACTGAAGTTTTTCTCGGAGAAATGGAAAAAGCTCCATATCACGAATAAAAGAGAAAGTTCATTATGCTTCGAATGGTTGATACTTTAAATGGAAAAAAAAAACCAAATTGTTCCCTGTATCGGGTATTTCTTAACGTCAGATACGAAATCATCGACCCCCTTATAAGTACTGTCTGTCCATTAAAAACATATTTTTAAATGGCAACCCTAGTCCCTACAAAATTTTCGGACAGGAGCTAACAGTTTTAAGCCCCCGAAACACTGAACCGGAAAGCACTGAAGCTTGCGGCAAATTTTTTTCATGGCTTCTATTCAGCAAAAACCGTTGCCTCAAGGTGGTATTTTAAGTTTTGAAAAGAGGAAAAAGTCAGCCGGAGCCATATCGGGTGAATATGCTGGTTGTTCGATGATATTTGTTAAATTTTTGCTCAAAAATTCGTTCACAATGATAGTTGTGTGAGAAGAAAATTCAGGCCTTTTAGAACTAGTCGAGCAGCAACGCGTTTTATGCATAAACAATCGTGTACAATGGTACGAATTGATTCGTGAGGCACAGAAAGTTCAGCGGCTATTTCTCCTTAAAATTTAAAGGACCATTATCCTTCACAAATTCTTTGGTCTGGACTAATTTTGTTCTGATTATGTGTTTTTTTTTAAAAAAGTCTATTCACAGTTCAGCTTTCTGTAACATTTTCATAATTTCGACACACCATTAACAAAGCCAATTGTCAGACAAATTCTTTAATCGATGAGGGAACTGAGGTGGAAAAATACTAAGTTTATATAAAAATGTTTTTAGTTCATCGAAAGACCAGGTTGTTTTTGAAACATTGATGCATTTGCATAAATCAAATATGTCAATATTTAAAATTTTGAAAACAAAACAAAAAACAATCACACAATCACCATCCGTGGGCTTGAACACCATTCAGTACGCCAAGTCCGCCAGAATCTAGGTGTTAAATTAGGTTTTTAATGAAAGAATAAAAAATAACAGCTATTTTTCAAAACAAAACAAAACAAAACAAAACAAAACAAAACAAAACAAAACAAAACAAAACAAAACAAAACAAAACAAAACAAAACAAAACAAAACAAAACAAAACAAAACAAAACAAAACAAAACAAAACAAAACAAAACAAAACAAAACAAAACAAAACAAAACAAAACAAAACAAAACAAAACAAAACAAAACAAAACAAAACAAAACAAAACAAAACAAAACAAAACAAAACAAAACAAAACAAAACAAAACAAAACAAAACAAAACAAAACAAAACAAAACAAAACAAAACAAAACAAAACAAAACAAAACAAAACAAAACAAAACAAAACAAAACAAAACAAAACAAAACAAAACAAAACAAAACAAAACAAAACAAAACAAAACAAAACAAAACAAAACAAAACAAAACAAAACAAAACAAAACAAAACAAAACAAAACAAAACAAAACAAAACAAAACAAAACAAAACAAAACAAAACAAAACAAAACAAAACAAAACAAAACAAAACAAAACAAAACAAAACAAAACAAAACAAAACAAAACAAAACAAAACAAAACAAAACAAAACAAAACAAAACAAAACAAAACAAAACAAAACAAAACAAAACAAAACAAAACAAAACAAAACAAAACAAAACAAAACAAAACAAAACAAAACAAAACAAAACAAAACAAAACAAAACAAAACAAAACAAAACAAAACAAAACAAAACAAAACAAAACAAAACAAAACAAAACAAAACAAAACAAAACAAAACAAAACAAAACAAAACAAAACAAAACAAAACAAAACAAAACAAAACAAAACAAAACAAAACAAAACAAAACAAAACAAAACAAAACAAAACAAAACAAAACAAAACAAAACAAAACAAAACAAAACAAAACAAAACAAAACAAAACAAAACAAAACAAAACAAAACAAAACAAAACAAAACAAAACAAAACAAAACAAAACAAAACAAAACAAAACAAAACAAAACAAAACAAAACAAAACAAAACAAAACAAAACAAAACAAAACAAAACAAAACAAAACAAAACAAAACAAAACAAAACAAAACAAAACAAAACAAAACAAAACAAAACAAAACAAAACAAAACAAAACAAAACAAAACAAAACAAAACAAAACAAAACAAAACAAAACAAAACAAAACAAAACAAAACAAAACAAAACAAAACAAAACAAAACAAAACAAAACAAAACAAAACAAAACAAAACAAAACAAAACAAAACAAAACAAAACAAAACAAAACAAAACAAAACAAAACAAAACAAAACAAAACAAAACAAAACAAAACAAAACAAAACAAAACAAAACAAAACAAAACAAAACAAAACAAAACAAAACAAAACAAAACAAAACAAAACAAAACAAAACAAAACAAAACAAAACAAAACAAAACAAAACAAAACAAAACAAAACAAAACAAAACAAAACAAAACAAAACAAAACAAAACAAAACAAAACAAAACAAAACAAAACAAAACAAAACAAAACAAAACAAAACAAAACAAAACAAAACAAAACAAAACAAAACAAAACAAAACAAAACAAAACAAAACAAAACAAAACAAAACAAAACAAAACAAAACAAAACAAAACAAAACAAAACAAAACAAAACAAAACAAAACAAAACAAAACAAAACAAAACAAAACAAAACAAAACAAAACAAAACAAAACAAAACAAAACAAAACAAAACAAAACAAAACAAAACAAAACAAAACAAAACAAAACAAAACAAAACAAAACAAAACAAAACAAAACAAAACAAAACAAAACAAAACAAAACAAAACAAAACAAAACAAAACAAAACAAAACAAAACAAAACAAAACAAAACAAAACAAAACAAAACAAAACAAAACAAAACAAAACAAAACAAAACAAAACAAAACAAAACAAAACAAAACAAAACAAAACAAAACAAAACAAAACAAAACAAAACAAAACAAAACAAAACAAACAGTGTGGCACAACTTTGTTTAGAAATTTGAAGTAACTAATAACAGCAAGTTTAGCTATAATAAAATCGAATTTTGCTTAGGGAAGTTTAACTACATAAAAAAAAAACTTGTTAGGAAAATATTTGATAAATACACGTTAATGTATAAAATACAATTTTGGACAGGCGTGGATAACTTTAATATTCATTATTTCCGTAGTGCACTTGAGATATTCTGAGTAATCTAAACAAACTAAATGACAGATCGTGCTCTAATAAGTTTGTATATAATATCAATAATCGTGGCTATCTTATTACTTGAAAATGTTTAAGGGGGTCTTCTCATTGAGCAACTTTTTTTACAACTTTTTTTTTTGCATTTATTTATAGCTTGGGTAGTTGTGAAGATGCCCCTAAAAGGATTTTTAGAAATTCGAAATACTTTAGAAGATACAGCCTATTTTGTGAAGCAAGGTCTGATGGACAAGAAGGTGATGGAGGTAATAAAACCAGCTTACGAAGCGCTGTCGGCAGATAATTTGCTTGAAAGATGCCTTGGATCTGAAACTCAGAATTCCAATGAGTCCTACAATTCTGTTCTTTGGTCACTTTCGCCCAAACACATCAACTCAGGCGCACGCACCATCGAAGTGGCCAATTTCATTGCAACGTGCCTCTTCAACGACGGTTTTATACCCATACTTAAAATGATGGGTTTGATGGGTATTGCGATTGGCAAAAACGCATACGAATACGCACTATCTCGCAATGAAGACAGATTGAACCGATCAGAGACTCGAGCTGCGGCATCATCAAAAGCTGGCAGAACGGCTCGCAGAGCAGAGAGGGCAGCAGAAAGCAGTTTCTACGAAAAAGAGGAAGGTGGCCTGTATGGAGCTGGCATCGCCGACTAATATTTGTAAGTGAAAATTGTCAGCTCTTTAAAACTGCATTTAAACATTTTTGATTTTTTTTTTTTTTTTTCCAAAAAAATTACTTCAAACTTTAAACGCGTTTATCTCGAACTCACGTTTTTCGAACTGGCGGCCATGATATCTCCAGTTCAACTGAACCGATTTTCATGAAACAAAATGGAATCGACGCAGATTTCATGAAACAAAATGGAATCGACGCAGAATTGTCACCATTCTCGGGTGAACCTCGACCATAATTTTAAAAAATTTGTTACTATTTTTTTTTACACTAAACTACAAAAAGAAAACCCGAAATTGAAATTTTTTTTTTGAATGGCCGCCATTTTGTCAAAAAAAATCACAAAATTAAGCTTGAAGTTCACCCGAGAATTACATCTATACTGATTATAACCCCGTTTTTTTTTTCATTTCAGACGCTCCGAAGACCCGGAATCGTGGCCGCCGTGACGACACCTTTTTTTTTCACCACCAACTTTGAAGTCTCATTACTTTTTGAACAGCCCACGTATCGAGGCAAAAAAAAATTTTTTATTTACTTTGAACCTTTTGTAATACAATAAATAAAAAAAGTTTTCAATTATTCTTTGCGTTTTCAAATAAGAATTTTTTTAAAAAGGGTCCAAAAAACGGGTTTTGAATGAGAAGACCGCCTTAAACTTTTACAGCCTTATTCATAAACTCATTTTAGAGGTTGCGTTACTTCAAACCGGCTTTAAGTAACACATCGTTATTCATAAATGTTTTTCCGGCTTGTTAAAGATCTGCGTAACTTAAACGCCGTAATTTGCGTTTAAAGGCTGCGTAAATTTAACCCATAATTGTTTGCCATCTTCTCAATTAAGGATGATGTTTATGATAGTTTATCATAGACATGCTCCATGTCCGGTACATGTCAATAACAGAATGGCAAATGTACAAGAATTGTTAACTTTTGTAAAAATTTTTCGATTGTTGAGACTCAAACGTTACAAAATTAAGCATTGGTAAATTTTTATGAACAACAATTTAAGCAAGGTTTCGCAGAGGATGCGTAAAGTCTAAAACAGTACGTATCTAAAAAAGCGTTGAGCGATTGTTAAAGAAAATCTATCATTACCTCATGACTGTTAATGTTTAAATATTTTAGTTATTTTTTAAAAAATTTGTGTGTTCATGTGTATATAAGTCAATTATTTCGCGAACTTGCTAGCAGTATGTATGAGCAACTGAAGTGCATTTCCTAAAAAGAATAAAAGAACAAGACCAATAGCAATTTTTTACGAAAAATAGTTTTAAGTATTCAACAACACTATTAAGCAGGAAATAGGGAGAATTTTGTAAGATCAGAAAGTTCTCTGCGGAAATGGTCATATTTATCTGTTTCTGCATATTCTTGCTTATAAATTTATAGAATTTGCATTGCGCTACTATAAAAACATATGTGACTTTTTACTTGGCCTACAAAACAGAAAATTATAAAA